>HG710413.1:0-14797 GCA_000499725.1 Eimeria brunetti
ACATATGAAAGTACCAGCCTCCTCGGGATCTCCTGCTAGACTCCCCTGTGTCTTGCTTCGTGCGTGGCAACATCCACTTCTTAACCGTAGCAACCCAATCTCCAATACTCCGCTCAGTACGGAGCCACTGCGGAGAGGGTACGCCCTCCCAAAATTATGTTACGTTAAGCTAAGCAATCCCATCACATTATTATAGATAGCAAGTAAGCAGTTAAAGCTACACGGCTTCTTATCTACGTCATATCCGATTCAGGGCTATGCAGCCAACATGGACGGGTAAATCTGCCCCACTTGCCCTGCCAGAAGAGGTGCAACAAAATGTCCCATCACAAATATCGTGTAGGATTGTCTGAGCGAATGATTTACAGCGGAATCTCAGTCAAGGGTTTCTTGTGCTTTCATAGGTGGCACAAGCAACCCTGGCTATTATCTGTTGCAACTCCCCACGACAGTTTCCGCAATATGCGTCGGTGGTGATGGACAGCACGGCGGGGGTCGCAGAGACTCGCATAGCGCCGGCCTGCGATTTAGGGCTTTGTCTTTGAATGCTAGGGTTTAACCTAGTGTACAGGTCAATGCGTACACTGCTTCGCACTGGTGAAACCGAGACTCCAGAGCTCAACGCCTCCGTGGAGTAGAAATATACAGAACCTCCGCAAGTTGAGACATCTTGAAGATTCCAGTGTTTCGTGCACAGCCCAGAGTATGATGCAATCCCAAGGCATCGGCTGCATTCCACGCATGCTGACGGGTGCTTCGATCCCGCCACGACGAATGCGGGTGTAGGAAAGGTAAGCGTTGCCGCAACGGTATTCCAACGCCCAAACCACCGACCTCGTTGTTTAACGCAGGCTTTGCACGTGCTATCCGCACCCTGTATATCCGTTATCTGAAAACAGCGTACCTCACCAGAATATCACTGCGTGCCAGGCGGACTGCCAGCCGCAACTCATTCATCCCTGACAAACCCGGCAAGGCTATCAGCGACGATCCCCACCGTGGCTTTCATCTCCATTATTCTGTCCAATAGCTGACACAGCAGAAATGAACATAATGGCAAGAATAAGCAGTAGCGAAGCGCTCGGTCACAAAAGTGGTGGTGGAACCATCCCACCGCAGCTTGTGTTGAGAAAATACCTAGCCGGTGGATCACCTAAGAAGTCCCTTCAAGCTCCACCAATTGGTGAAGAAACCCCTCAACACGCAACATCAAAATTGCAGCGTTTTTCGCTTGTACGCAGGGTGCTTGTAATAAGAAAGGTATCGTGAGGAGTAGTCTTTCAACTTCCCCATATGTAGCGCATTACTGCCAGTAGAGCGCGCTTGCTTACCGTGTACAGCGATGACAAATACAATTATCTCAGTGCCTGTGTCTGTCTAATCATCACCGTTAACTTATGGTGCAGACTCCAAACTTGTATTGAATGCAGAAATGCCAGGAACGCCACGCTTGAGACTGTGTAACTGTGGCTCGTCTTCCCCACGCTGGTGAATAACGCAACTGCCGTTGCTGTGTAATCTGCCACATGCGTATGATCTGCAACTACATCTGGGGTTTGAAACCGTGCAGTCCGACGAGCGTGCATACAGACGTACTGCTAATTGAGTTCCGACAGCGTTCACCCCAGTAAAACGGGTTCAGTGGCCGCGTCAGGCCTACTCGGAGACAACTACTTGCCAAGACTCTACGCTTGCTCAGCCATTTGCACACACGCAACCGTTCTCGACATACCCAAGATGAATCCTATTGCTTATGGGTTGCATGGCGTGCGTTACGGTAATGTAGAAAACGCAAGAGACAATTCCAATATACCGTTTACTTCCAGCCTCCGTTCTGCAGGCCGTAGATCTTCCTGAACATTTTCTCCCTTGAATTTTCGGGCCTAACAGCGTTTGTTGCGTCGAGTCTTGGAACGCTGCACTGCGCTAGAATGCAAAGCTAATATCGTATACGTTGGAGGAACCCTAATAAAGAATTAAATATATAATAATAATAGTAAACGAAAAAAGAAATCTAGAAGAAATATAAAGGAGGAAAAAATAGATGAAGTAGAACCATTTGAGAAAGACGCAACACCTTCATACGGTAAAAACAATGTCAGCAATGCGGTAGAAAGTCAAATAGTTTTCCAGTAACTGCCTCCGGGATGTCCGTGGAATTACTCCTGCCACAGGCACCTGTGCAGGACGTTTTGAAGACACATCAAGGCGTGTCGTGCGGGTGCTGTCGACCGCGCACTTCCGAGGTATTCATTAAGACGGTAACAGAGCCACCCGTGGATTCAGGGAAGCACAATAAGTGCCGGCAGAATGTGCAGCATTCAGCTGAACCTGCGCACCAACCTGCTGACCAACTATATTTGTCGCTTTGCAACATACAGTGGTCGCTACATTCGCCTAAGTCCACGATTGAGCGCTACCAGCGGTGTACAAGAGGGACTGACGAACAACACATGTAAGCTCTCAGATGTAGGAAGACCTCTCAGCATATTTGACCAAACCCGATGACTCGCATCAGGGAGCGGCCACTGCGGCACTGTCCCCTCTCTTTCCGGATAGAATTTTTGCATTTATCGTCCCCAGGAAACGCAGTGACCTATTTGTATGACACCATTCACACCGTCCCGAACAAATATCCCGCCAGTGAGCTGCGGTTTTGTACGCGCGTTATTATCGAAAATGCCAGTTCTATAGCGAATCCGTAAGATGCACTAGCGAGTTGAAAGATTTCCACGGCGTTACCCCCATTTACGAACGCACTTCCTGCGTCCAGCGCACATGTGATGCCGTGTAGCATTACCACAGCGTCCGCCACGTATCCTTTGACTACTAGGTATGGGCACAAACGAGCATGGCGAGAGGTGTCTCAGGCATGCAGCAGCGGCAACACTCCTGGGTCTGCAACTACTCTGTATGTCTCTGCTTGTCAGTGAAGAGCCAGCCCAAAGAATCTCCCGTGCCGTGAATATTTCCCTCCATAGGGCCTTGCCCTATTCGCCGCAGAGCCGCGAGCAATACCCAGCGCTGCATGGGTACTCAAAATCTACCACCATGCTTCCCCTTGCATTGATGTGCACAATAAATTGCCACTTTACCAGAATAGAACCAAGTAACCAGGGCCTTCTATATTGCATCGTTCAAGCACGACGCGGCTTGGGGTGGCCTGATTGGCATTCTCCACATCATTTGCAGGCAATCCCTGTACGCCTTCTGTGTAGTGCCTAAGTCTAAGTATTAAAATATTCTCGCAATAATGCAAAACGCGGGTTGCCATAGCTCGTACGGAACACATACGACCTGGAGCACCCACATGTTCTTCGGGAAGATAAATACTTACTTGCATCTCCAAATTGTGCGCATTGTGTACTAAACGTCTTTCTGTGAACCTATCGGTAACGTCTGACCGTTAGGCGCTGTTCTAGCGAACACACTCTCTGGGCAAATTACCGCGTCTGCTCCTTGCTCAGTAGGCCTCGTCAAGGCGTCGTGCCGCTACAGCATTCCTGTGAAGAGCAAATGGCTGACGTTTTTATTAACCAATATGCCGCGGTTGCTGGAATCCACCTTGGGTGCGACCTCCAGGGGACACATCAAGCACAGATGCTGAGCAGTGGAAATTTCATGTTGTTCGAAAGGACGCTAACACAAATCGTCGCACAGTCCTCACAAGCACTTGCGGGTTGGCACACTCTAGGGATAACAGGCTGAACTCCCGCGAAAGTTCCTAGACTTGAGATGTATGAACAGGCGTTTCCTCTATGTTCGCGTCCGTAACTGACTATCTGCAAAGCGTGCCAGATGGTTATTTTGAGGACCATGCTTCTTACTTTGTCACCACTACAAGAAGTTCGCAAATGCTGTCAGTTAGGCACCGATTATGGAAACGGTGCGACATCTCTGCAAGCAAGATGGACCGAACCCAGCATGCCCCAATAGCTGCACGTCGGATCAGCATGTTGCTTTTGAACCCGCGCACCTATATAAAACTCTTCGAAACTGGTCGTGGAAGTGCAGACTGGCGGCAACGCTTAGAACAGACTAACCTACCAGAACAGCATTTTGTGGCTGGCTCGCAGCCTGCAGTCCATTAGACACAATGTCACGGTAGCCCATCGAGGTCAGCACGCTGCATTACCTGCTGGCTAATTGATCCCATACATTTTTGATATTATCGTCATGCATGCCGGTGTCTCTTGTCTAATCTGCATATGCACGCTGATAAGGCGCAACACCGCGATACAAACCTCACAGGGTCAAACGATTCAGCCTCCGGTCCTTTCACTGATATATTTCATTTCTTTGATATTTTCATTGTTGCTTGCTATTACTTAAACTCTGTCGTCGTAACCTTGCCCTGCCCAGCCGCAATGCAGAATTCGTTTAAATTTGCCTCCTACGGGGCGAATTTGATTCAATGACTTTGTCAACGTCACAAGTGAAGGATGCATCGGTGCCCTTCGATGTTCCCAAAGGTACCTTCCTGGCGCATAAGAGGCAAAGCAAACAAACTGGTCTGCTGTAGCTCTTTTGTCAAGTTCATATTCCAGCTAGCGGCATCCCCGCCTTCCGCAATCCGCTCCCCTTACAAAGCTCCCTACTCTAAATGTCCACTTCGGATACGGCACATGGCGTACCTTGTCCGCCGCGGACTGGGGGAAAATTAGCAAAAATACTATGAATGTGTGTGCGTCATCCCCGAATAGTGACAGTGACTGCGATTACTCTGTGACAAAATTGTAGCCCGCCTCACGTAGAGGCACGCATTGTAGATTTGGACTAACGCTGCATTTGGCCTTGTCCGAAACGAGGGACATCCAAGCAGGCTACTAGTAGCAACCGCCTTATGAGGACTCATCAGCCTTGCTTGCTTATACGCGTATCTTGTCCAGACATGTGGTTGGTTACCGTAGACCTCTCCTTAGCGCTTTCGAAGCGAACAACTATATGGGCTAGCGGACTGAATCTATCATGGATATAAAAAGGAAAATGCGATGACAGGGTCCAATGCTAGACCAATCTCTGTTGAAACTCCAACATCCGCTGACTCGTGTGCTTTGAAACAGTCTACAGGAGGAGTGGACACACCAGCTGAACAGTAGTTGTTGCTCGCTTATGCTTAAGCATGAGAGACAGCACCAAATTGACGCTGTGTACTGCAAACAGCAAACCTGTTTGGAATCCTGAGGGTAGGCACGAAGTTCTCACCAGCTAGGAGTTGTCCAACTATGCAAACTCACTAATACATTCTGCCCACATTACAGCATGGCCTCTGTCCAAATGGTGTCGGAAGAGGCTTCACTGTTCTCGAATTTGTAACCCAGAGGTGTGCCAGAGACAAGAGCAGCGACACACTATGCACGGGCAGACTGTCAACTAATTCTGATTACCGCAAATCTACATTGTCGCCGGTGCCGCACCATCGCACAGCTGTCTGTTGAAACCAAACTAAGCACGAGGCTAATATAAACCAGGTAGCCAACCGCCAGCAAAGCTCATAATCGTTTCCTCTTGTGAACCACCAGCCCCACAGGTCTATAGTGCTCGACAAGTTAGTTCTGAACGTTCTACTGTCCGAGGGCACCATGCTCTTAGGTGCACGCAGTGAACTGCGACAATCAAGTGATACAGTTGTTGGATAAACCAGCTATTATGTACGGCAACAGGGAAAAGCTTTGATCTGAACAACAGTCTGTGCAGGCCGCTGCATATTCTGAGTCAGAAGTATGTTGTTGCACACAGGATCACGCGCGAAAGTTAGCTGCTGCCACGAAAGGGTTGCTCACGCAGAAGGTGTTCCAACTTACCCGTGCTTCGATGTTGTAAGGCAGTGGCCCTCAAGTAGAACCAAATGCATTCCCTCACCACAGTCCGTTGCTCCGTTACTAGCTCCCGCTTGTGGGTGCACGGTTATCCCCAAGCACATTCTTTCACAGTAAAGCACTTTTTACTTCCATTTTGGTATGTTATAGAACTTACTACTTGTTGTGAGTTTAGCTGTTAGTTGTGTCGAACAGCACGCTGCGGGAGCATCAATTTCGTAAGCAAATCCGGCACATTAGTAGGCACTCTGAGGCGACCCAGGCTTTTATGCGCTTGCTTACCCTTAACTGTGCGCAGTCCCCTACTGGCACACAGCGGCACCTCTTTCCACTGCCACAAAAAGCGCGTGGTAAAGGCAGTATGGAGACAGCACAGACTATACGGAGCAGCATTCTCCTTCGGTGGCACATGTCAGCTATAAATTCAACTTTTTCAACCTGACATGCTTCAACACAAACAGGCAGAGCCCTACAAGACGCCGACAAAACTCTTCCTGCACCTGCGACAAATGCGGTTGCTCAAACGTTTACGACTTCGCCAAAAACTACAAAGAAGCGATCCACAGTCCTACAAGGGTTCTCAACAAAGTGTGAACCGACTCGACCAGCACTAGAGCATGCATCACAGTTTGTGCACGCCTATTCCCATCTGCACGTTTCTGTAAACCCGCGAGCACTACAGTTCCACAACCCGCTACACCGTCCTCGCAGCCGACTGCCAACTATACCACCCCCTGAATTGCTGCAGCCCTCCTAATCTTTGCTCAGTAAGCTTGCATACGCATTGCCCCCCCCGGCCCTTGCTCGTTTGCTCACTTACTAAAGGACTACTTACCTTCAGAAAGTTATCCAGTCCCCGTGGTTGCCATTCTTTCGGACCCCCATAATTCTTCTGTCTGTGTCATGCGGCCGTAAGGAACAGCAAAAAGCCAACACGGGCAAAACATCCACGTACCTGCCTATTCAAAAAAGCGTTATGCTCAGGCTAATAGACGCTAACCTAAGACGCTACCACTCACATCCTGCGCAACGCCATGCACACGCAGCGCCTTTTGTCATGCACAATTTATAAATTCCACTGTGCTCCCCAAAAGGCAATGGCCTACTCCATTTTCGCTTCCTTTAACTGCATGCTCTCTCTGAACAAAGCCGCTCTCTCCTTTGCGCGCGATCACAATGCAGCTTCTGCACAACACTTTAGCCACACGTCTGCACCGTTTGCCGGGTGTGCGGAGGAAACTGCATGCCACAAGAAACAATTCTGCCACATCCCTGAACTCTTGCCACTCGCAAAGTGCATTCCAGAAAGGCATCCGCACGCTGTTTGCGCCATCAGTCCACTACAGTCAACGCCTACCGCGTTCCACAGACGGGCGCGAGTGGGCTGGGCTTACAATGAAGATGCACACTGCGTATGTGGACATGCCGTTCCTAGAACAACTTTGTCTTAAGGAAAAGTAATCGATTGTTAAATAACCAAACGCCAATTCCCAATGCGTCTGCAGCGTCGCATCCAACTACCTCGCTTACACCGGCTAAACCTGTGCAACTGACAAAACACGCCTGTTACACCTGTGGCGAACCGCTCGACGCGCATGGCAACTGAAATTATATTCCGCCGCTCATGTTTCTAGCACAGCAACCACTGCCAAATAAATATATTTCAACTTCACCAACTTGTACGTGCTACTTCGCGTTCGTCCGCGTTTCACGGCATGCCCTCTTCCATCACCTCCGGCAAGCCCCCACATTTCCTTCACACTTCACACCTCCATTGGTCCCACAAAATCCACTGCCGCATGCTTACTACCCTCTGCACACTAGCCTTCTACACCTACTGCGCCTACTGCCTGCCCTTCCTCCGCCACCCGCCCAACTCCACGCGCAAATAACACACCAACCACCTCAAATATAATGGCCACTGCCGCCCAGCAGCATTTCCTCAGATCCCCAACAATTATCCCATCTTTGGCATGCGGACCTGCGTAACAGCCCAAACCCACAAATGGAAAGACAATCCATCCATCTTCTGCCCCTTACACAATGCGCATAGCTCCAGCCGCTAGAGCACAAGCCTTCACTTCAAGCGTTGCTCTTACTCACCTCCTGCGCCACAACACCAACACGCACTCAAGATCAACAACTCATTTGGTCGAGTACAACTCTACACATTAGATGCGCACAGCATACGGGTGGACGTATTTCTCCATTCCAAACAAGCTTCTTCTGAACAGGCAAAAACGGCATCCCAACTCTGCCGCTGATAAACTGCAGCGCTTTGCAGCGTTGCATCCAACTACCTCGCTAACACCGGCTAAACCTGTGCATCTGACAAAACACCCTTGTTGCCCCTGTGCCCAACCGTTCGACGCGCACGGCAACTAAAATTATGTTATCCCGCTAATGTTCCGTCCAGCCCAACAACTGCTAAACAAAGGTTTGTTTGTCTCCAATACTATGTGGTATCCAACACACAGTGATATAGTGTGATCAAACTGTGCTATCAACAGATTACCAGAAGATACCCAGCCCGAACCTATACTACTCGCAGCGTCAGAAGCTGCCCTTACTCTTACTACAAAACGGTTACCTAATATCACGAAAACAAAAGAACCTGCATGCCGTACTGTCTGGGCCTACTTTTCCCCGACACAAGAGCCACACAATGTGTTACAGGTTACGCGCTCTTCTGAGCAACTGCCATTAATGTTCACGCGAACCGCGTTGCGAGCTATCAGCACCGGCCTACGCCCGTCCTCCACACACCAACTACCATCGCTCCGCCACTGATTCGCTGAAATCCTTTGCAGTATCCACTGTCGTATGGCAAATGCGTACCGCGTTGCCGAAGACCGTATCCACACATAGACACTCAGGAGGATCCCGGCCAAGGTTGAACGAAATCCTTAATGCCAACGGTAAAGCGATTTAGCTGGCTGCATCAGGCATCTCCGTCAAGTCGCTCCTTGTTTGGAGGCCAAGTGGGGCCACGAATGTTCAAGACATACCTACGTTTTTACCTTGCACCTACTCCCAACACAAAACAGCTTAATGAAAGAGCCAAGTCAGATGTTTCTGCCTGCACTTCGCAGATTGTTTTCTTCTGCGCGTCGCAATAGCCACACAATACGCTTCCGGTTGAGCCTCCTTTACTCCACGTGCCTCGGTTGGCCGCGCTCCCGGCACCAGCACGGCCTCTGGTATTCTGGTTTCTCGAAAAATAACTGCAATCATGCATAGCCTAGCCAGCTGCCAGTACTGACAGACGCTTGATAAAACAGCGCCAACGCGGTGACACAAATCACTGCGTTGTCGCCGTTTGTTCCTACTAATCATTGCACTTCACTTGTGCTGCGTCATCAATTCATTTGTACAGTTAGAAGCGTCAGGCACTATCTCGCAAGCGCTGACTGCAAGCCTGAGACATCCTAACCTTCCCGACAGCAAAGCTGAGCATGGTAAAAGGTGGTCGGACCCCTGCTTGCGCCGAAGCTTCAATAAAATGCCGGCGTGCACATATAAGACCCTGCCGGATTTCGTACAATCTCAAGCGCCAGAGTACTCATCACGACAAAACCCAGATGCTTCTGCGTCAACGGCATCACGCTCTGTACAATCCGTCTAGCTATAGTTACCTCGCGGGAGGTTGCGTTGCGTCGCTCAAGCAGGTGCGCTCGCAATGCCAATGAACGTTCAGCGACATCGCGCCAATAGAAGGGCGCAGACAAATTCCACAACTACATGCAGCTCATGCAAGCGCGGCAGCTACTCATCCAATAGCTCTACAATGGGCTACAGTTTCCACATTCTATTTTCCATGTGGAGTGAGTAAGTACATAATGTCGGGCATGGGCACCGGCCTCCCCTCCCCTTTGTTCGCCATCAGCAGACAAAATATCACCACGATGGATTCACTGAAATGCCCCGTACTGTTGACCTTCGTACAGGTGGCCCGTACCGCAACATCAAGCGACCTTACCCAGGTAGACATCAAGCAAGTGCACAACTACAATAAAAACCGGAAAACTCGCATATCTCACACTGCAATCCCAGATATATGCACGCACGCACATACACATGCACGCTTGACATCAGGCAGCCTCAAACATGAATACATTCATATCCGCTGCAAGCAGATGACTTTGCTTCTGTGTGCATACTTCCTGGGGATGCCAGCGCAGTATCCCAGTGCCACTGCAGGCT
Source organism: Eimeria brunetti (assembly GCA_000499725.1). Taxonomy (NCBI): domain Eukaryota; phylum Apicomplexa; class Conoidasida; order Eucoccidiorida; family Eimeriidae; genus Eimeria; species Eimeria brunetti. The sequence goes on from HG710413.1 coordinate 10,023, forward strand.
CTGCCACACAGCGCCAGTAGACGGAAACGAACAAAGTGCACAGCCAAACAATGCCCACACTTGCACCACAGCCATGTATCCGTCAAGCACTGCATATACTCCTATCGACAGAGGTAGCTCATTTCCATCAAATAACCCGGACGAAGTGCAGGCATAATACCAGTTGCAAAAAGATTCAGCTGACTGCATGGGGAATCATTCTCGAATTGCTCGTTTTTCAACGACTAACGGGGGTTGGAATGGTTCAAGACGCGCTTGGAACCTCACATGCATGCAGACGGATGATGCACATTTTGTTTGTCTCCCTTACTACGCTGGAGTGTTGTCAACACTCTGCCGTAAGATACCTACCAATACTCACAACTCTACACCTATTCCTAACACTACACGGCCGCCTAATATCTCACCAAAACAGAACTGCCTGCCTGCAATCCGGCTTGCGTTCTCTCCTGCACTACACAGGAACCACCCAATGCGGTACAGGTTCCGCGTTGTTTCGCGCAAGTCCCATCAGTATTTACACAAAGCGAGTTGCCTGAGCTTTCGGCACCTGCCTAGGCTCGCCATCCACAGCGCAACTAGCATCAATCCCTCGCCGATTCATTGGAATGCTTTGCAGTATCCGCCCCCCAATCGTCAACACGTATCGGATCTCCAAAGACCATATCTAAATATATACCAAAGAAAAGAGCAGTTCAAAAAAAAAAGGGACGCCCACTTTCCCCCAAACTGCAAATCGACACAAATACATGCTTGCATATACACACGAACGCTTGCCATCAGACACCCTCAAATCTAAACAAACGCATCATTCCAACGAGCACATGACCTCGCTAGGTGCATACGTTCTGCAGACACCAGCGTCAAACTGCAATGCCAGGAGACAGGCAACGTGCCAACAAGTAAGTACCTGCGTTCAGTACTGATTTCGTTTTATTATAAGTTAAAAACTAGTCACACAATGCGCTACAGGTCACGATGCCTTCCCTGCAGACGTTATTCGTGTTGGTACAAAACGTGTTACCCGCACATTCAACATACGCCGCCCAACTCGGCGCGGGGAGGTATTAAACCAAACGTAAACGCAGTGTTGTTAAGAAACCCGTGCAGCACCACAACGCCCCCACATCGTTCAGAAACGAAGACGCGAATACTGCCACGAACTAAACCGAGCATAAGCACTAGGGTTCGACAGCAATGCATGTGAAGCAATAGCCGACTGTTTCATGTTATAGGTGATCCCTAAAAACGCGTGAGTGAGCCCGTTGAAATTCTGCAACCCTGCGTGGAGAGGGTATGTTGGCCGCGACCGCACTTCTCCCCGCATAGGCCACGGGAACACAATGCCGTCTTTTCCACATACTTCAGATCTGATCAGGCCTATTTCTACCACCTTGGACGCACTCAAAGCTCTCACGCCGCACCGTGCATCGCGCGCCTCATCCGTCGCATTCTTTGGCGCTTGAACAGGCACGCCATTTGACAGTCGTCATATATGGCAACGCACACTAAGGAATCACCGTGGTTCCCAAAGCAGCACGTAATGACAGCCCGCTTTGTCACACAAACGTCTCATCATGGGCCAACACGCTTGGTCACTCCCGCGCCGGCCCCAGTGGAGCGTCCCACAAGGCGGGTGCAGGCAACGTCTAATTCCAATAACCACTACACAACTGCCGGAAAACCCCGTGGGCCTTGTACTGAGCAACTCCAACACAGGCCATATCTCAGACAACCTCAAAATCACTGCCTGCACCTCCCCAAGATGACTAACGAGCAGCTTTGCATGCATATGCCCACGCTGCCTCCCTACTAAGTGGAAGCAACAAAGCATGGTCACAACGAAGGCACAGTTCTCGATACCCTCCTACATACGTTTCCTGACATTGCGAAGACATTCCGTAGCGACGCCGCACGCCTTGCGCATACCTCTACAACCCATTCTGCCGGGGCTTTACGTAGATCCGCCCTAGCGCCGTGTAAGCTATGTATCGCCTATTAAATCTGTTGTCCTTCATTGGATTTTTGAACGGCAGGACGTAGCTAGTTGGGCAAGGAAAAGCAGAAATCAATGCTAACGACAAAGCCATGCGGCAGCGTAAGGCCTCGCACATCGCTCAAAAACCAGTGAAGGAACATTGCTGTTTAGGAAAAGGATGAATCATAACTAAGTTGCAACGCGCGGTTTACTGCTATGCACGCAGAGCGTTTGCTGGGTGCTTCATGTTCCAGACGATCGCTCGACAAGCATCAGCGAGCCCGCTGCAATTCTGCAAGCTCTATGTGAAGCAGTCCTGTTAGTCACAGCCACAGATACCTTTGCAGAAGCCATCGAAACACAACGCCGTCTTCCTCACATGCTTCAAATCCACGCTCCTGCACACAGTCGAAGCTCTCACCCTACACCGTATGCAATGCGCCTCATCCACAGCTTCCCCTCGAACTTAGACAAGCAAATCATTTGACCGCGAGCACGTGCATCCTTAACAATGTATCACAACGCGCTCTAAGCATCCACCGTTGTTTCGATGCAACAGACAGGCTGAGACCGCTTCGCCAGACGCCACCGCATGCGCTAACACACACTCATCTCCCCGCAGGCTTGCCCGGCGCCTCTCTAAACGGGGGTGCAAATACTGTATTCCTTCCACAACCAACATTCGATTATACACGATTTCCGGGATTCACATGCCCTGCACGCAACAGCTCCAACGACCAACGAATCTCATTCTACCTCGCAGTCACTGCCTGAGCTTCTCCAAGATTACTGATGAGCGCACCTATGAGCATATGTCCAAACGATCTCCTTACTGGCTGGATGCAACAATCCATAGTCACAACGAATGCGCATCCCATGCCAGCGTTAGAAACAGGACGCTCAACAGTGATGTCTCCGTGTTAGCACATGCAGTGGCGCTTGCGTGGCCAAGCGAGCCCGTCTTGCTGGTTGTGTGGGGGACAACTGTTTATACTTGAAGTGCATCGTGACGGTTGTTGAGGACACAAGTGATGGTGGTCAAATGATTTGCCTGTACAAGCTCCAAGGAGGCTGATGGAAGAGGCGTGAGATGGAAACTATAGAGTGACAGCTTCGAGAGTGCGCAGTAGCTCTGCAACTAGCCTTAGCAAATTTGGAGCATGCGAGTAATATGCCGCTAGGATGTGTCGGTACCTGGGCAGACGCAACAGCAGACATTCATGATACTCTCGCAGCCATTCTGCATAGGCTGCTAAGCAGTGCTGGAACAACCCGCGGAACCCCCCCAACTAGTGTGCAGAGCACGTCTACCCACAGAGACGACGTTTAGGTCAAATATACAGCGCGCCAAGCCCATGCATCATAACCCTAGCGTACAGGTCCCGTTACCTAGGTCGTCACAGCCTGACGCCAAACCAGCCGTAAACACAATGCGGATACCCAAATAATGCAGCACCGCGAGACACCCCACGTCACGGAAAAGGCCAGACAGTGCGGCTGCTGGTCGAGCCGGGAACAGCATATGGCCACACTGCCTGCTTACTAACTGAACGAAACAAATTATAATCACAACGAAGGCGCATCTCTCGTTAACCCCATATACAGGCTCCTTAGCAGTGCTACACCATTCCCTGCCAATATCTCAAGCTCTGCACGGCCGTCTACAACCAGCCGTGCAGGAACGTTTTGCAGATCCACACCACTCTGAAGCCGTATAGCATGAGCCTCACCTACGACTCCCCTTGCCCAACTCGGCACGCCTTAACGTCCGAACACCCACAAGAAGACACACGCCTCAAGCGCAAACGCAACGCTAATAACAAATCCATGTGGTAGCACAAGACCTCCCGCATCGCCCAAAAGCCACGTCATAACACTCGCCGCTGAAAACCTCCAAAAACCAGTGACGTTGCAACGCAAGGTCAAGGTTCACGCCACTGCGTGCGAAACGTTTGTTGACGTTTCCTTGTTGCTAACCATCGCTAGAATAGCACTGGCGATCCTGCTGCAATTCCGCAAACTCTACGTGGAGCAACCTTGTTAGCCACGGCCCCAGACGCCCCTACAACAGGTACCGACACATCCTAGCGGCATATTACTCGCATGCTCCAAATCTGCTAAGGCTAGTTGCAGAGCTACTGCGCACTCTCGAAGCTGTCACTCTATAGTTTCCATCTCACGCCTCTTCCATCAGCCTCCTTGGAGCTTGTACAGGCAAATCATTTGACCACCATCACTTGTGTCCTCAACAACCGTCACGATGCACTTCAAGTATAAACAGTTGTCCCCCACACAACCAGCAAGACGGGCTCGCTTGGCCACGCAAGCGCCACTGTATGTGCTAACACGCTCCGTTATGTTCACGCAACCTGTTCTGGCGCGCCTTACAACGCGGATGCGGAAACTGCATGATTTCCATAGCAAGCGTCCGATGACACACGATCGTTGGGAGTCAGATGCCCTGCAGTCAACAGGTTCCACAACAGGGGTACATCGTGCCACCTCAAATTACGTCACCAGATGCCCCCAAGATGGCTCATGAACAACTTTGCAAGCATATGCCCACACGGCTTCCTTACTGGCTGGATTCAACAACGCAGTCATGACCACCGCGCATCTCTCGTCAGCACTCGTGGTAGGCTTTTTAACAGTGCTGTATCCAGCTCCTACTGGCTAGACGCAACAACGCATAGTCATGACGAAGGCGCATCTTTCGTCAGCAACACTTCATGTGGCTGGCACCCCAGCACGACCCAAACTGCATGAGCATTGCGCGAATCCACATTGCTGTAATGCC
>HG710414.1:0-14281 GCA_000499725.1 Eimeria brunetti
GCGCATGAATGCATGAAAGCTTGCATCCGCGAGGTGCATGGAGAAAAGCAGGTGCCAATGGTGGTTGGGCATTGGAAATCAGGGGGTGAAGCGGAAGTGGGTATGCTGGCGACACACGCCGTACATTGCCGTTGGCGTGCCAGCTCCGCAGTCGCCGCCGACACCGCTGCGTTTGGCCTCTCGGCACGGCACCTTGTGAAGGAAGTGCATAGGTGAAGGGAAGGCATATATAAGTTGCTTTAGAGTGTTGCAGGTGTGAATGACGTTTGCTTTTTGGTGGCTTTGCAGTGATCTTAGTTCCGGCTGATGTGGTGGGGGAAATGAAGAAAATTCGGAGGCTGGGTGCAGCTAATGCTATCTCAGCAAAACACGTTGTCTTATCTAATAACAGGGAGTGCGGGCGATTGCCTATGGCAGTACATGGTGTCTGGCAGCGGCAGTTGGGTGTGGAAGCGCGTGTAGGCTAGACCATGCTGAGGTGTTTTGTGACCAATGTGTGAATAGCGGCATCACCTGTTGACGCGTTCGCCACATTAATGGGCGCAAGACGGTTGTGCGGCCAGAAAATAGATTGCCTCTGGAACGAGGCAGTGGTGAGCGCATGCGGAATGGCACTGTGCCGGCGGTCCGGGAAGTGCGTGGTTCATGTGGTTGGGTAGATGCAATGTGGAGGACGGTTTGCAGGGTGTTTTATTTGCATATCCGTGACGTTCAATGAGCGTCTTTATACACACAAAGGGACAACAAGGCGCCTGTCGCATGTGCTGTTCGTTTGATTGATAGACAGGGCCGAAGGTTAAACCATTGTGCCGTTCTTTTGATATTGATTCAATGACGGTATGACCTTGAGCAGTTCGGCGAATATGGTTTTTTCATATGTGAAAGTTGTTAATGTTCAGTATGCGAACTGCTCCACGTTGGCAAAGTGATCAACAGGCACATGTGCATAATAGACGTGACGTTTCATGCTTAGTTTCACGATAATTGTTGAATTGAACAAGCAAATTTCATGCATGCTGTTAGCGGCCTTGCTGGAGAAAATCGATCCTCGATGTGGCAATCCGGGTTGAGTGAGCACAACTGTCATGTAAACGCTTAAGACCGCAAGCGCATTAGTTTCGCCTATGTTGCCCAGGTATTGGGGGTAAAGGGAGTTAGCTTTTGGCCATTTGCGGGTAACTCAGATATGCGGTAGGCCCAGCCGTACAAAGTGGCAGAGATGGCCGGCCGTGCAGATGGCTGCTGGTCAGGCGTAAGACACATTGGCTTCTTGTACTTTTGTAGTTTTTTTGGCAAGCCTGGAGCATAATAGAAAACTGCTGGAGTGCACGGAGCCATTCGGAGAACGCATCCAGGCAATGCATGGGCTAGGGACTACACATGTGACGGCGTAGCGCATTGGTAGTGAAAGCAGCCCAGTGCTTCGGCGTAAAACATCATTTGCACAGTACGGTAGAGTACCAATGTACCACCGTTGGGTACCCTATTCGACCATTATTCTGCAGCTATTGAAAGCATTAGGGCTGGCAATAGTGAGCCAAATATTGCTTTGTTTCATGCACGTTAAGCTCTTGGTCGCGGTTCGACGCCAATTGCCCTACCAGAGATACACGCATATCTATTCACTTCACACGCTCCGTGTTTCTACGCAGCCTGCCCGAGTTTCAAAGCACCAGCACATTGTTAGAGACCCCTTAGCTGAAGCGAAACTGTAAGCTATCGCCTGTGGAAGTTTGCTGTTGGCACTGACGAATCCGCCCTGCTGTAGTTCGTAAGCGGATCAGTACTGTACTGTTCAACAGACGAGCCCACGGCGGCCTCAATTCACCTCCGCACGAAACACTAGAGTGTCTGTACGCAATTTGAACGTGTGCATGAGCTATTGCTTTGTACGTTGTGGCTTATTTGAGACGTGCATCCACAGCTGACGCATAATTTTCACGTAGCCAAGCCGGAACGTTAGAGCCAGAATATTCCGTGCGTAAGCGAAAGTGAACTTTCGACGCATTTTGACAAAGACACACCCCTGGCTGCGTGTACGAAGGGAGTGAGTTAAACTCTACATTTATTTGGCTGGCGATGACATAGAAGACCACTGGCTTTCAGTGGACGGCTTTGCTGACGCAGCTGCGTCGGTCTTCAGAGCATTCCGCTGCTCTGTAGTGGACAGCAGAATAATGCTGCAGACGAAGTGACGGAACAATCAACTGGGCGCGAGTTGGCGTGAGCTAAGCTGTGGAAAAGTAGCGGATGACGTTCATTGCACTAAGCAGTTCCTAGTCCATGAAGGCACAGTCTCGCATAGGCGAACTAGCAACGGACACCTCGGTACTCTAGAGTAAAACAAAAGCTTCGGGCTCTTCTTGTAGAGCCGAATTGTTAAGCGTGTTTGTAAAACAGACCACTGTTGTTGACGCCTCTTTACCGCCGTACAGCGACACTGTATACTAGAAGTAATTTACGCGTGTATTCGAGCGCGGCCATGAATTCTTTACGACAGAAAGTTCGTGAAGAGTATCCGTTCATTGAAGAGTATAGCTCTCTGCTGGCGTCCATCGGTAGGAGGACGTGACGCAGTCGGGTTTGGCGGATATTTTAACAGGCATGGGTGACAAATGTTCTATTGTGAACAGCGAGGGTGCCACACAGCACCGAGTCAAGCCAGCTGCTGCGCGCAAATCGACACCTCGGGTCTTTCGTGGTATTTATGTAAATCTGACATTGCTCTTTGTGTGTGTGTACATCCTGTATATGCCCTTGATTCATTAACTATTAGGCACTCATATGTATGCGGTATGCCCCATGAAGACATTCAGAAGTTGGGTTGGCACACACGAGCAGGCTGTAGGCGTCGCAGAGAGGCCACGTTAAAGCAGAATTGAAGGCTTGACCGACAAATTCTCTTTATGCAAGTCCATAGTTTATTTGCTCTAATTGCAATATACTTACACCATTGGCAATAGCGTTCAGCCCATTTGAGTGCTGCAGGTTTTGCACTGGTTTGCTATGTTCAACACAGCGAGTTCGTCGTGGCCTTCGCCTATTCGACAGAAACATACACAGCTGGCCTCACATGGTTGTCATTGTTAGGCGTACGGCGAAAAGGGGAGGGCTTTTAGGTCAGCGTACAGGTGTTACAGGGCTGCTACACGCGACGACGACGGCTTGAAACTCTTCCTGGTCAAGCATAGCACTGTATTGCAACGCTGCGCGTTATTCAGCAGCTGATAAGATTGGCTTGGCATCTGGGAACGCCTATACATAAGAGCCCTTAAATAGATTGACAGTGCATATTCAACTCCACAGAGCCATAAGGCCTGAACTTTTATAATAAAAAGGAGGCAATAAGATTACTTACAAGGCCCACGACAGAATATAAACACAGACTGTATTTGTGCTTTAGCTGTAGCTGGTGGTTTGCACCTGCTTCACGTGGTTGATGAAGTGCTAGTGTGCGTGCTGGGTTATACTATGCTTTGACGAACTTTCTGTATGTTTTGATGAGCTATCTGTACTGGATACAACCGTTGATGATTTGTGTTTTGCTTTTTCTGTAATGTATCGCAACATTCCAGTAACACTTAATGAGCACTGCATGTTTCGCCTTGCACGTGATGAGTTCTGCTTCAGAGAGTGGGCTACTTTCGAGGTTACTCCTTTGGTCTACATGCTGCTGTAATACGGCACCGGTGGGATTTAGCTTGTGCTGGTTGATTTGGAAGAAATCTTGACTGAGCGCACACTGCCGGCATTTGGATTGAATTAGCAAATTCTACTTTCAACCGAGCGATTCAAAAAGTGCTGGCAGCATACTCCTTGCCTTGCTTTAATGCTCAGCAGTTGGGCAGTCGCGCAGCTCCTGTGGATTTTTCCGTAAGATTCCATAACATGGCTGATTTTTTGTTTTAATGGACGCGAAAACTCCGTTCGCTTCTCATTTTGGTCTCGCATGCACGGAAAAGCACTGACAACCTTCCAATGTACTTTCATGTGCTGTGTCTGTTGGCACGGCCCTCATTGTGGCACGGAAGACAGCAAAACATGAAGCTTTGACGCGATCGTGTAATACAGCAAGGTTAATTACGCCAAACGTCTTTATCACTTTAGTACTTGTGTGGGTGCATATGAAGTTGGTTAATATGCCTTCCGTGTACATACTAGAAGATTACACACGCCGCCGCTTTGATTCAGCAGGGTACGGGAGAAGCTCTGATATACCTTCTCCGCTTGACTCGGCGGGTGGCGCCAGCAAACACGACGCATTCGAGCCTTCTTTCACACGGTGAAGCAATTATCACACGACGTCCCCGGTTTTCAGAAAGTAGGTTTGCAGGCTAGTTCAACCAGAGCGACCTGGGGCGTGCCCTACTAAGCACAGCAGGAAAGCGCCCCCAGCGGAAATAGGCAAGCTATCGAATTGATACTTTACATCCTGGAGAATTAGAGAAGGGCACTGACTGCACCAACTGGATGGTTGCCGTGGGCCTGCGAAGACGATTCCAAAGAAAACGAATAGCAACCCCGAATAGCAACCCCGTGTGCACACAGGAATATAGGCGTTCACGCATACTAATACAAGGTTCACTCACGCATAGCAATATTAGGTTGTTGGGGAATAGAGGCTTTGGACCGCTTCGCCTAGCTGCAGAGTGGTGGATAAATGGCATATGCCCTGCCTGCAACATGCTGCCTTCTCCTGTAGGCCCACTTAGACACTTGCCGGCATTCTCGCTTGCGGGTGCTCATTCGATCCTAGGGGAATTGATCCAGAGGCTATTCTGTGAGTCAGCGTCAGGTCCAATGATGGAAGCGTTACGATATCTGCAAGCTGTTTTATCTAAAAGAGTAAAAAGTGTGTTGACAGCAATGGATACGCATGGCATGGCAATGTTGTAACCTCTGCTTTCCAGCCTAGCAAAATAACTAGGGTATAGGAGACTCTAGGAACATTCTTTTCCAGGTCAACAACACTCCACACTAACATTTTTGCCGAGTTAAACCTCAAGATTTCGCAGGCTTTTGTCTCCGCCCCGGCATTATTCATTGAGCCCTTCTGCATTTTGCAAGCACCTGACTTCAGAACATTCGGCCATCCCGTGGCACTCGAGCGCATACCGGAGTATAGCACGGTATAATATCCTCAGGGGAGCATGCATTTTCCACTTAGTAGTAAGTACGTTTGCTCTATCGCCACTCCAGATCAGGCTCAAACGCACCCTTGGTGCATTCCCACTACATAGACGGCGAAGGGCGGCAACCTTCCAACAGCCCGCCGTTTGCTTTGACTGTTTGTCTACGCCCAAACGAAATGACCCTCAAATGACTTCGCAGGGCTTTTATTCTTGCATCCCTGCTGACAATATGTGGATTCATATTTAGGCTTTATGGCTTAGTTTTTGCGATTTAGGGATTTATCGTTAAGGGTTTAGGGCTTATGGCTCACAGTTCACGATTATTATTCTCCCAGTGTAGGGGGGTTTAGAGCTTAGGGCGTAGGGCTAAGCTTCCGCGTTGAGGGCTTAGCGCCTACGGTTTAGAGGTTAGGGTTTAGGTTTGCGGCTTATTAAATAGCAAACTTCGTAACTCTCACCTGGTACGAGGCACGTTCGTTTGCAAGGTATGCCTTTCCGTAAGGTCGCAAATTCTTCAAAGTACAGACTAAGGGGAACTTCCTTGACGATCTTTAGTATCACATAAAGGAGCCTACGTTTCTGATGCAACACGCACAGTAGACAACTGAATAATTTACTGCTGCGACTATCCCGAAAATACGGATTTCTGCCTAATAAATATGTTCATGGCTCGGCAAATGATTTTGATTAAAAAAATTATCGTTATTTATGCTGTATTCCAGTGCTTTTTTCCCCACACTGCTTAGCCTTTTGCGGTAGCCCGATGGGCACGGTCCAGCGCACGCTTGGTGTCTCCGCAAGGCAGCATCCATAGGCGCCCTGCAAGTGTGAAAAGAAACCGCGTTACCGTGATATCTCTTGGTTGGATACTGCAGACTTTACCTAGGTGAAGAAATGCAAACTAAGCTAGGTATGCTATGCACGTGCAAACGGTCTCGGCGCTGAGCGTTAAAGCGTCTCAGTATTTGATACATTAGGTATACCTAATGTACTCTACGGTTTGAGTAAAAGGTAAGGCACAAGATGCTTTGCAATTCCGTGGAAGTTGTGTGGTTAGCGTGGACCGAGCTAGCATCCAGGTTTAGCTGGTGCGGTGCCAGTGTCCTGTCGGACGGCATTACGCGTTTTTAATTCCCTTTCTCGATGCCTTTTGATGCTTTTTAGCTTCGACATTTTTTTAAAAGGATTTAGTAAGCATGCGTTTCTTCTCTGCGGCTCTCGCTTTAGAAGGCTGAACGGCGAGCAGTAATGCCTAAATATAAAGGGGCGTGCCACCGGAAACGGCAGTGGCAATTTTGACACCTCGTCGGAGACCGAGAAAAACTCACTCAAATGTGCTCATGGCAAGCTAGAATAGTCTACACTTATCGGCAGCACAACTATTTAAACTCTTCCTTAACTGTGCAGAGCCAACGCCGCTCAACTGGGGTCAATGCATGACTATCCAATCCGGCGCAAACCCAGCCGGATCAGTATGACATTCCCTAGCAAGAAAGCACTACACCTGTTGTAGTAATACAGTGGCCGCCAGATTCGTTATAGACTTTTTGCCCGTTTCCAGCTTTGGGAACGCCGAGAATATTGTGGAATTATCATTGTACCGCAGACAGCTGCTTGTCTCAGGACTGTGGATCCGGCACAATTTCAGCGGTATTACATTCGCCGGGGTTGTCGAGCAACGAAAACGTACCCAGAAAGGATTGAATCGCCTTCTGCGGCAGCAGGTGCAACCTTTTGTAACAAAAATACCGTTATTGAGGCTTCAGTTATCAAGCACTCCTTTCGCGTAATAGCAGCAACAGGTAAAAAGCAGCAACTATATGCCTGCGCCTGCGAACTAGTCCTCTCTACAAGAAGCACAGGGCCAGAGTGGTGAGTAAAACAACCCTCCACTGCACTCACCGGACGGGGCATACAACCTCACCTGGCTGAGAAGACGAGTCACTGCAATGAGCCTGTAAATGCCCTTTAACCGGGCACTGGTAGGGAGCATTGCAGGGGCGCGACGAAACCAGCGCAAAAAATTATAGGTGTTTTCTTCGAATCTTCATCGACTACGCCGTTTTTTCCTCATTCAGATTGAAGTTTCACAAGTGTCGGCATTCCGGTGGGGAAATGAGCAACAGGTAAGAGGTTCCTCATATTGAAACAAGGGCAGCAACTATATGCCAACTGACGGGAAATATCGCCGCACCGAAGGCAGCTTATGAAAAACAATTCCCCCTTTGCTGGCCACCCAGACATGGCGGACACCCCGATGTTGGGGTCGCGGTAACGAAGGCGGGTCTTTTAACGGTCTACTTATACATTCTTCGTCAAAATATACGGGAAAAGCTGCAGTTGGTATTGGCATAGCCTTTGTTGGAGGGGAGGCGCGGCCATGATGCATATGTAGAAGAAGGCATACCACTTTACTATGGGAGCCTTCTGACATACGGTAGGAACTAGGTTTATTTCGAGCTTGAAAAGGGGACAAGCCATGGCGCGAAACCAATAACTAAAAACCTACTAATAGAGTTCCACAAGGAGAACTATCAACTGTTGGTGAGCAGAAGTTCAAATCGAGCTCACGGAAAGGGAACAGCAGCTGCTTCAGCTGGGTGGCATCTTTCTCCGACGCACCCCATTGTAGCAGCTGCGGCTGTAAAGTTCCTCCCCAGATTCTTCCCATCTCATGCAGCTGCTGGTGCTTGCATCCACTCCGAAAAATGTTCAGCGACCGGTTCATCAGCTCTGACGCAGTTGCCAGCTGCTGTTGCCGCCTCTCACCATTCGGCTGATGCGCGCACTGGTGGCAGAGCGGCACACGCACAACAGCAGCAACAACAGCCGCAGGTGCTGCAACAGCACACCGATAGTCTTTGGTAAACCGAAGCACTTCGCGGCACGCCTTGTTCGTTCCAGCATGTGTATCTTTCAGTGTCCGTTTCTTTTTGTCCCTGCAGCTACTAGTACTTCTTTCCCGTGTTGCCATTATCTTTTGTGTTTCTGCCTGTTATTGCAGTGCTTTTGCCCCTTTGTTTTTTTATATTCAGGGTAGAAGGTTGCTTGTTGCTACTCCTGCTGAAGCCTGCGCTCCTGCTGCGGCTGGCGCTGTGATTGCTGTTGCTGCCCCGCTAGCGCTGCAGCTGCAGCACACCCCTAAAGCTGAAAAAGTCAATTGTGTACTGCTGCTACTGCGCTGCTTCTTCCTGTTGTCCGCGCAGAATAGTGTAGTAAGCACCAAATCCTAAACTCTAGAACCACAACCCCCCAACCAAAACCCTACACCCTAAAGTTTGACTCGCAAAGTTCGCGAATTATAAGCCCAAAGCTCTAAACCTTAGGCCTTGATGCCTCAACTGTGCATCGTAAACCCTAAGCCCTTGCCCGATACCTAAACCACCAAATTTCCAACAACAGTGGGTCAAGGAATGCATTGGAAAATTATTTAGCTCCCCCTTGAGCTAGCCGCGTACAAACAGTGAAAGGGAACGACAGGTGCTTGGAATGTTGCCGCTGTTCTCTGCTTAATGGCAAGAGGCACTGCGATGTTTGGGCCTAAGTGGATGAAGCGAAAAAGCACTGCAAGCCAAATAAACAACGTACCTACTATCGATGGAGAAGATGCGGGCCGCTTTGGGGATAGTACAAAGTTCTATACGCAGGAGTGCATTACGGTGGCCAGGGATGCCCGGGAGTGTCGACAGTAAGGACATGTGCACACCACAAAAGACTCAGTGAGAACTGCCAAGCGCGAAGAAGAACGCCGGCGAAATCTCGCCTTCCCACTCAACTTACATGTTAGTTTGAGACGGTTTGTTGAGGCTACGAGTAAGTGGTTACAGGATGCCCCTGGATTAGCCTCTCGTGGCTTTATTTCCCAGAGTCTTCTGTTTGTTCAAGGACGTCGCCATATCCATTGTGTTCATTGTTGTCAACATATTCGGAAGTCCCTTAGGCAGCGTCGTAGACAAACAAGGTAAGCCTCAATCCCTGTACCTAGCGCTGGCGTGTACAACAGTTTCTGGCATCATTTGCTCAGAATTGCACGCATGAGCACGGGTGAAAGTGCCTGCAGCATTTCGTCAGAAGGTTGCGTTTTAGCCGGTAGCATGCTGCAGGCAGAACACATGCTATACAGCCACAACTTTGCATAGAGAGGACGCATACCATAAATTAGTTTTCTGCGACACCGTGAAATGCCCTGTAAGCGCAGATATCGCTCTCTACATAGAGTGTTTCTTTTGTTTTCCTCTGCTCAATATGGAGCTTTGCTTGCAGGGCCATAAACGCTACCCAGGCGTGCGCAATGTTCCCACAGTAAATGCCAGGACAAAAACCACTCACTGAGGTCCTTGTTCATTCGCAGCTGGGTCCGCTTTTGCGCTTTGCTTAGCACGGCACGCCTACACCCGTTCTGAATCAGCTACCTTGATAACCTACCTTCTGAAAATCAGCGAAGGTTCGTGCCAAAAAAGGAATCAGGTACGTTTTGTCACATACGGGTGAGGTGATATTTAGTAGCAGCATAACTATGCCCAGTCGGCCGCGAAGCAACGCGATAGCGCATCAGGTGAGCTTGTGCATCAGGTGCGCTTGTCCTATGCATGCGGAAACAAGTACCGACCAGCCGTATAGGCACCCGCTAAAGCACTACGTGACAGGCGAAACGAGTTTTGCCGCTTGTCAGAGCCGGGCATAAATAAGCCACGCGCTGTTACGACAAGCGCTAAAGCTCCTTCTAGTTCGCATGCGGGATTCGCGTGTGCGGGGAGCCCTGAAAAAAACCGCAGAAGCTGCCTGGTCACACAACCACTAGATGATGGTAAGGCCAAACACTGAGCCATACCGAAAGCAACTTCCACTCCGCTCTGCGAAACGCTCAAATCCTGGCTTTTTCCCGTGTTCGCGAAACAGGAAAGCACTTTGTGCCCAGTAAGCCCTTTGGCAGGACAAAGTATAGGTTAAACTATCTTATTTGAAATGTTTGAAGCGTGAGCCCCATGCACGGCTTCCCACAAATAAACAAACACAAGCTTAATTGTATCAGTACCGAATCGGGCCAGAGTCTAGGACACCGGGCTGGCGAGAGAAGAAACATACCCTCTGAATTGGAACACACAATGTGCGGGTCGTAGCAAGCAGTGCTCATAAGGTGCTGGAGGAGCTCATACGGTGCTGCAGGATCCACTCGATATGCTGAAGAAGCAATGAAGCGACTCGTCTATATTCTTATCCACTATAGACAGCTCATCAATATGTAGTACGATCGAGCATGTACCGTGGTAGCTCACCAATCATATGCTATGCGTGCGAGCTGCCAGCCGCATCAACAGTATAGAACATATAAACTCGGTCGTGGTGTTTGTTGCTGTTTATTTTGTCTTTCGTAGTGGCAAAATGTCAGGCGTTATATGGCTGTGAGCATTAGCACAGTCTGTTGACTTCTTTAAAGGCTTTAATCCATGCATTCCGATGGTAATATGCCTTATCGGCTGCCCCCACAAGCCCATCGACGGTGCAGAAACATGTTCCCAATGGCGCGTTGTGGACAGCCGTCTTGCTTTGTTCCGCTTCTGGAATATCATTATGTTCAGCAAGGAGCACACTAATTCGCACATTTTCCCTAAATCTAGGCAATTACAGTGTGAACCATGTGCGACTAGGCGGAGATATGTCCACTACGTAGGCAAGCGCCTCGACAGACTTTCTGGGTTGAACATAGCAAGCAAATGCACAATGTGAAGTGCTCTAAAGGGTGAACCGATACTACCATATACCCCTTATGTCGAAAAGAACGACACTTAAGTGAACAAACAGGCCAAACCACTTTTGCAGGTAGCCGATTGACACGGAGTGGTGCTTCCGTCCCACATGAATGACGATCGCCCGCAATACAAGCAAAATGCAACAAGGAGTGGCCAAACAATGGCCGAAGAGGTGAACTATCTGCCCACGCGCCACAGCAAAGCGATACAGCTGGTTGTATCCCAGCGTCAAAAAGAAACCGGATGGTAATGGCGGCTAGAGGATGTCGTCAGGCACGGTGTTCATTATCCCTTTTATGCCTGCGTGGCTATCCATTTACACTCATTAGGAGTCTCTACAACCACTTCACTGTGCTCTGTTGCACATGCTCAGAAACCCGGCGCAAAGTTCATAAAGGCAGGCCACTGGTTTGAAAAGTAAGCCTGAGATCTTAATAGCGGCAAAAAAACACCGTTGTCATCAAAGGCGTCTGCAAGGATGGCGCCTTAGTGTTGAGACCTACAAAGCTAAACCTCTATGAGGTTTTCGTCGGCAAGCTCAAACCACTAACCCACAGTGCAGCGCAAAAACTCCTTTGGGCAGCACAACTGGGATGCCAGCTCAGTCACTGCTCAGGACAGCGTGCCTGCAAATGTGAAAAGGCTGCTCGTTAGTATAAAGGGAAGGATGGGGCACAAGCGGAAATCTATCAATGATATTTTGGTTCGCTTTGTGTTCTATAGACTCTCAATGCTGCGTTCACAACTCCGTTCCTTTTACTGCAAGTCAATCTTCCCTAATATTGACGAAACGTGTTTATCCTGAAGGCGCAGGATAAACCGCTTTTCGTTAGCATTAGGGAAGATGCAATAGCACGGTGCATCTCCACTACAGTTAAAGCGAAGGCGATACACACGTGCGCGGAGGGACGTGGCTGGTCAAATGTTTCTTCGCGCATTCAAACGTCTCCGTGACTGCTCCTACTGCCTGTTGGGGCGTGCCAGTCGCACATCTGACGCATTAAATAGAGCAAGCGGCATTTGTATGCGTATCCAAAGATAAAAATATGGATGGAAATGGGAGTAAAAGCACCTACACCGCCAGTGTGTATTCTCTAGGTGAAAGGTAAAGTTTACATAGCTGCCTCAAAAAACGCTGTTCACCGATTTGCAGCAGGCAGATGGCTCTGTTCTGTTTTCCTTGTAATATTTGTTGTCGCTCAAAGAGACAGCAGCATTATAGTATCCGTGGTACCCAATTCCTCCGTGTCCTTCTACGTACTGCCGAAACGAGTTACGATATGCCACTAGAGGACCACCGTCTGGACTGATCCCATGCTTTCCACTAACTTTCTGTTTAAATTTCAAGGGCCCTCTTTGCCGCCAACGCAAATCGCTCCTACGTGGCAGTGCCTCTCTACTGGTACAGTGGGACACGAAGAAATCGTTTCCTGTTCACAGGCTGAAAATGCCTATCCTCGAAGAAAAGCCCCAAGACTGCGTTTTGCTTGAGAGCTCTGGCTTCCTTCGCTTCCATGGCTTCCTTCACCAGTTCGCTCACAGGACCGGTGCTAGGGAGGAGGAGGGGAGCCTACGCACTGGAATGCTAAGTTCATTGAAAGTCCTTCGTTACTTTTCCAAAGCTTACTTTCTCGGAAGTTCTGCTCTGTTTATTTCTGTCGACTGATCCTTATGCTGCAGCATGATTCCTTGATTCACAACGCAACAACGGCAAACTATGGGGATCGGTTCTTAGGCTGCGTTAGGATAGTCTTTGGCTAAGAACGATTCGTTACCGATGACAGTTCTTGTCGGGTAAGAGCCAGTTCTAACTCACTCCCTTCGCCCACCCATCCGATTGCGTGATTTTCTTTTCTCCAGTTTCGCTACGTGCGAAGGTTCCGGATGTCGGCGGCTTCCAGTCTGTAACAGCATATTAACATAGAAAAGGGTAGCTGGTCTATGTGCCCAAGTGGCGAAGAAACGTTTGTAGGAAGATGAATTCTCATCAAATGATGTGACAGCATGGCAATCACTGCTACTTCCCCTTACGAACTATGCTCGGGTGGGTTCGTTAGAGCCAATAACAATCTTCCACAAAAGCTTGCAGATTTGCTCTTTTTAAAGTTTCTCCCATAAACAGCTAACGGTGTGAGTCTCGCACATTCTGCATCGAAAGTGAGGACAGTCCCGGCAATTTTATATGCGTGCACCTCCAGCACCGAACGTGGGGATACGCTAAAAAATAACAGGTATCCTGGGCTGCGTAACCCCGTAGACAGCTACACCCACCTCAACGGGACTTTCCCAGCCTTCCCAATTACCAATACATCAACCTTTGGCACGCCAGCGTGTCCTGCATCTAATACACTGCCGAGTATAGACAAGCAGTAAACAATATGAGGGGGAAAATAATCTAGTAGAGCCAGGAGCACGTCAGCAGAAGGAGGGTTGTGGACCATAAATGTTACACGTCAACGTAGTCTGCCGCTCTCGAAACCAGTTAGGCAACCTGCCACGTGCGTCGTTCCTAGGCCACATGTTTTACAGATATTCCTCCAGCCCTTCAACGCCCGCGTAGTGCTTTCGCGCCATCTCATATTTCTCCACCCTTTCAAGGCGCCCAAATCATTTCGTCACGCACAAACAGCGAGTACTTTACATCCATGTAAGGCCTTCGAAGTACCCATATGCATGGAGCCCTAACTACGCCCACTGTACAGCCGCACAAAATTCAGGAGGCTGGAATATGCAACACTGTCATGAAGTGACGCAAATACAGCACAGAGGTATGCAGGGCATCCTTCCTTTCAACAGATTGCAGACACCCGCAACTATCCCGCTCAGCAGCAACTACGCATCCACGATCTAGTGCACGATCGCTACACTGTCCCCAATTCAACAAACATGGATGGCCCGTGCCCCTGCGTCCAATACCGCCGTACCTAGTTCTTNTTGGCCCTGGATTCTCAACAGCTTGTCAGCGATCTCCGGGCTCGGCCCACGCTGGTAACCATGCGCTGTAGACTGACTGCCGACACCAGTGAGAGGTAAATGTGACCTAGAAATCCCCCGCTCATCAGACACCAAATGCAACCCAACCGCATTGTACATACAACGACAATGTCGCCAACAAAGACACTCAAAGAACACACACGTGGTGCCTCGTGTTCCATAGGCATTACATTGTCGCTGATACCGCCACCGGCCTTCGCTCGCTCTACAGATGCTTGCAATGTCTGTGTGATAACGCCACTCCTCACTACCCAAGACCATACCGGTGTGCACTCTCCCCTCAATCGCTTCTCACCGCTCGCCCAACTCTCCTATGTACACACCGCACTTCGCTGCTCCCCCATTACGCATAAACAGCTGCCTCAAATAAACCATTTGCACGCCATTCCCAGCACGCGCTTCGCA
>HG710415.1:0-14945 GCA_000499725.1 Eimeria brunetti
TCGTTGTTATGGAGCACATGGACGGTCTGGAAATTGTTTGCTACGTCCGAAGCTTCAGCTATGATTTTCGCAACCTAGGTTGGATATAGAGTTGAACAACTGTATGGCTGTCACCGAGGGAAAGCAGTAGCGCTGCCTGCTGGCTGCTGGCATCTTTGTACATGCTGTTGCTCGCTTAGCGTTAAGGAGGGTGATGCGGCGCTCATGTTCCGGGGACGACATTGTCTAAGTTGAGCACCAGAGTCAATAAAGTTTTCATGCTTTAGTTTCAAATGCTTCGAAGTAGCGAACAGAGCTGAATGGTGGTCATCTAGCTCAGGCCAGGCAGGAATCTGCGAAGCATGATGCGTTGGCTGGCCGTGTTGGAGCACTGTTACGCCTCCTATCTAGGATTCACGGAGAAATTATGCCTTTGCCGTGGCAGTGCATTGTTGCACCCAGCCAGTAAGGAGACCGTATCAATAGGTATTATGGATAGAAGCTTGAAAGTGTATGTACTGGCCATATTGCAGACGTTTGAGCCTTGAGGACGTCTAGGGAGCGATTCTTGGGTGGCGAGACACACGTTCGTTAGTTGATTTGTTAATTGCAGAATATGGAAACGCCGGCAACCCTTCTGCAACGACAAATGATTTTTGCCTTTAGACAAGGTAATCGTGCAGGTTCCGTATGGNAGGTTCCGTATGGGAAGCACCATTGTTAGGCCAGGATGAATGGAACCGAGGCCACTACCGCATGTGGCGGTGTTGATCGACAGAATGCGCCCTGCAACGTGCTTGGGAAGAGCATCATGGATATTTGCTGTGTACTTTACCAACTCGTGAGATACGTACATAGTCGGGGCCTGTTGGTATGGGTGTTTATGTTCCAGTGGGCTGGAGATATGGGGGAAGGGACATGCACTGCAAAGGAAAGGCGTTTGTGTTGTGCAGAGGGGTTAGAATATATGTGCATGCTCACACTTGAGCAGTGAGGAAGATTGTATGGGTAGTGATAGCAATGGCGACACGGGCAACCAGGAGAAGGCTTTGATATGGACTGGCCTTGATGTTATGGTGTAGAGATTTTGATCGAGGACGCTGCACTTACTTCACGCCTCATAACATCGAACAATGGATTAAACAAAATTTCATGCTGGATAATATAGCTTGTACGTGAAAGCGCGGTTGCGTCGCTCCTGCATTTGGTTCAAGATTTCCCTTTTGGTCGTTTAGCATGAAGGAGGGCAATGCGGAACTCAAGTTCCGAGGACGGCTTGGGCTAGGTTGAGCACTAGAGTCAACACAGTGTTCAGGCAACGACTATGTTTGTTTTCAAGTGCTTCGAAGTTGCGGACAGAGCTGCATGGTGGTCATCTAGCTCGGGCCAGGCAGGAATGTGCGAAGCACGGTGCGTTGACTGGACGCGTTGGAGCACTGNACAGCCAGTAGGGAGACAATGTCAATAGATATGGATAGAAGCTTGGAGATCTGTGTACTGGCCATATTGAGGACATTTAGGCAGTGATGCTTGGGTGGCGATAGACACGTTTGCGGGTGGGTTTGGTGAGTGCATAATGTGGAAATACGGACCATCTTTTGGCAACTACAATTGAGTTTTACCGTCAAGCAAGGTATCCGTGCAGCTGCATTCCGGCAGGGACCATGTAAGCCTGGATGAATGCAACAGAGACAACTACTGCATATGGTGGTGTTGATCGACAGAATGCGCTTTGTGATTTGGTTGGGAAGCGAGTCATGGGAAATTGCCGTATACTGTGCAAACTTGTGAAAGTTGTACATATTCGCGCTCTGTCAGTTTGGCTGGTCATGTTATACGCTAGTCAAACTATGGGGAAAGAGGTAATGCGAAGCGATGGGGCCCCTTCGACGGTTTGCAGGAGCGTAGAAAGGCGCATAGGCGAATATCCCTGACTATTCATGGTGTTGTGATGGCGCTAATAACGGCATCTCTGGAGGCAACTGGCAAAACGTCTGGATGTGAACTGGATTTGGTCCATGGTGAGGAAATTTTGAGCGGGGCCGTTACACTTACTCCACGACTCGTAACATCGAACAAGGGATGAAACAAGGCTTTGTGCTGGTTTCTATAGCTTCTGTGTCCAACCGCGACTGCGTCTGTCCCTCAATTGGTGCAAGATTTCCCTTTTGCTCGCTTAGCGTTAAGGAGGGTGGTGTGGCGCTCAGGGTCTGAGGACAGCATGCGATAGGTTGAGCACTAGAGTCAATAAAGTATTCAGGCAGCGGTTAGCTTTAGTTTCAAGTGCTTCGAAGTAGCGAACAGAGCTGCATGGTCATCTAGCTCGGGCCAGGCAGGAATGTGCGAAGCACGGTGCGTTGACTGGACGCGTTGGAGCACTGNACAGCCAGTAGGGAGACAATGTCAATAGATATGGATAGAAGCTTGGAGATCTGTGTACTGGCCATATTGAAGATGTTTATGCCTTGAGCAAGTTTGGGCGGCAAAGCCTGGGTGGCGAGACACACGGTCGGGAGTTGATCTGTTAATTGCAGAATATGGAAATGCCGGCAACCCTTCTGCAACGACAAATGATTTTTGCCTTTAGACAAGGTAATCGTGCAGGTTCCGTATGGNAGGTTCCGTAT
The DNA here is from genome assembly GCA_000499725.1 of Eimeria brunetti. Lineage (NCBI taxonomy): Eukaryota > Apicomplexa > Conoidasida > Eucoccidiorida > Eimeriidae > Eimeria > Eimeria brunetti. The sequence continues at coordinate 2,607 of HG710415.1, forward strand.
GGGAAGCACCATTGTTAGGCCAGGATGAATGGAACCGAGGCCACTACCGCATGTGGCGGGGTTGATCGACAAAATGCGCCCTGCAACGTGCTTGGGAAGAGCATCATGGATACCTGCTGTGTACTCTACCAACTCGTGAGAGACGTACATAGTCGGGGCCTGTTGGTATGGATGTTTATGTTCCAGTGGGCTGGAGATATGGGGGAAGATATATGCTCAGCGACGGGGATGCTTCGACGGTGTGTAGGAGCGTAGCAAGCTGTACGAGCGAATATCCGTGATGATTAAGGGTGTGTTCGTAGCGTTTACAACGGCAACTCCGGCGTTGGCTGGCGCAACGTTTGGACGTCACCCTGTTATGGCGAGTGATTTGGAGATTTTGAGCGGGGCCGCTTTAGTTACTTCACGTGTGGCGTGCTTTCAAGAAAGTAATGAAAATTGGCGTGCACGTGCAAGGCCGTGAGTTGTTGAACCTCTGTAGAGTTCCCTATGAACCTATAAAAAGTTTCACTGTCCGCGCGGAAAAGAAATCCTATTTAGGGCTACGGAGACAGTGGTAAAAGAACGACCAGTTGCTATGAACTTGTGTGTTCAACAATATTTGGTGTTGCGCTCAGCCAGTATGCAAAACGCGCAATCAGGCGCTAGCGGAGTTGCGCAATAGCGAGCCTGAAGAGGCGCCGGTATTGGCGCTCAGCCGGTCAGCCCTAAGCCCGCTTTTCGCGACGCTGGATTCGAGACGAAAAGCACGTTTTGTTGGTTGCTTAAACGTGGAACAAAGTGTTACCAAATGGGTGCTGCCCCTATATGGCGTGCTTCCTATCGAGCATTGAAAGTGTTTGGACACTGGATTATAAGGCGCAGGGAAAAGGGGCGCCTGGCCAATACCTGCAGCAATACAACCTGACAACGCACACCACTGAGTGTACTTCGACTGACAGCGTGTACGCCGTGTATTTGTTGGCTGGTGAATTATGGCTCTTTGGGAAGTATGGGAGGCGGCGAAAAGGTGGAAGGGATGCCAGTGGTGGTTAGTGGAGCGGTTACGTCAAAAATTTGCACCGGCGGATTTCTAGAAAAGATCGCTAGTGCAGTATGTGTAGTCGGCAAGCATGCTCCATGGTCCTCAAGAAACTGAAGCCGAAAAATGCAAAGCTTTGCCTTTGCTTTATGCGTCCCGTTACGGACTGGTCATCCTACAGCTTAGAGAGGCAGTCTACAGACGCCCCCACACGCATATAAAATAGTGCATGCGGTAGTTGTCCTCCAGCGACGTGATCACAGCGCGGTGTAGCTACGTAGAAAGCTTTTAGGCAAGCGCTGCAAAATGGTGCTGCTATTGTTAGACCCAACTCTGCACAACCGTTGCACGTGCATGGCGTGACTTAGCGGGTGAGCGGGGGTCTAGCGGAAAGTGCCTAAGCNCTGCACAACCGTTGCACGTGCATGGCGTGACTTAGCGGGTGAGCGGGGGTCTAGCGGAAAGTGCCTAAGCAGAACTGTTCGGACGATTGTGGTACCAGGTACCTAGCACCGGCAGTTTGACATTGGCCAGCACTAAGCTGTTTGGGTGTTAAGCTGGAACTGAGTCATCCAGAGGGTAAGTCTTCCTTTTCCTGGCTGGTCTGTGATATTAGGTGTTCAATAGAACTGAGTTATCCCGGGATTAAGTCTGCATTTTCATGGCTCGTTTGTATCACTAATCATACTAATCAAGTTTTGAGAGTTCTCTGCCACGTCGTCAGTTCGATCTATGGCTACGGAGTGTGAATGTCTGATGGATACACCGATGAGTGGTCCCCACGCATGTCCTTGATAAACGCATAGCTGCAACAGTCAATGGATGCTGTAGCTGGGCCCTTGGACTCGGTGTTGCTGATTCAGGTATACGTAGGCATGCTTCACGAAAATGACACTGGCTTGGCAAACAACGTTTAGAAGCGGGAGCAGCAACACGTCAAACACTGGGCACAGAGAAGAAGGGACTCTCCCCATACACCTGCGTGAAACAGAGTGTGCGTGACAAACATGACGAATGCAGATAGAGTCCATTGCACGCCTCAGTCCTACCAGTTACCGGAATAACAATGGTGACTCGTGCCGCAGTTTTCACCGACAGCTCAAGCCCACACTTGAGCCTCTGCTGCCTCTGAGCCAAACACGGTTCTTGACCGGTGATTCATAAGATCTTTACGGGATGCGTTTCGATGGCGCAAGCTTGCGGTTTTTCATGAAGGGCTTTGGACTGCATCGAAGACCTTGCGGCAGTGCTCGTCTGGGACTCATAATCGGGGCAACGGCCAAAGACATGCCTCTGTTGGGATATTTACTGTTGAGCTCAGTCCGTGAGCAGCCCACAGGGTAAAGAGTTGTACTGGCCTGCACCGACAACAGGGACCGAATACATGAGTGAACAAAGCCTCTGCGATGGCTAAAGCACTTTTCTTCTTGAAACGAGTGCATTTTAATGGCAGAGCGTGAGCTCGAGCCGTGTCACACGAATTTCGGCCAGAAGCTTGATACTAAGTTTCTGGGGGCTTTTCCACAGCCTCTGCTACTGGTAAGGGCCTCCATAAATATTCTAGCTTTCCAGCTGCAAGGCGTAAAGAGCACGTAGATGTGAGAACGATTCATGAAAAGCTTGGCTGCAGCANAGCTTTCCAGCTGCAAGGCGTAAAGAGCACGTAGATGTGAGAACGATTCATGAAAAGCTTGGCTGCAGCAACCAGCTCTGCATATATCATGGTTGGGGTGATGACGCTTGGCTTTCTCGAGGCAGTCGCGCCGTTCGTTTGCACGAATTTCCGGGGCCCACGAACTGGTCGGCACGCCGCACCTGGCTTAGCATCCTTGCTACAGAGTTTGTATAGCGCCTCTACGTCATTAGCGCCATGCCAGGAAATCACATGCTACGAAAATGCTCCATTCCACTGCAAAGGCAATCCGTGCTAGCGCGACCTCCGCCTGTGCAGAGGTACCTGCATTTTAACTCGTTAGCGACAACACCGTTCACAACTACGCATGTCTAGCAGCCTCATAACATCAAAAAATGGCATGTGCGGGCCCGCAGACGCTGCGTATACAGCCTTTCTGTGCTACGTGTAGGCATGAGACCGACTGCGGAGTCTCTCGAGCCATTCGTGCTCCCTAGTAGTTCATGTCTAGGAGCACTCCATCGTTAACAGCCTCTCATGGGGGGAGCAAGTATACTAGACCACTTGCGCCTTGTCCCAGCGGGTCTAGAAGAACTGAGTGACGGCCCCCCGTGCGGTTCCCATATGCGCTGTCCGAAGCATGGTTAAGTGAGACTCCCCCAGCACCAAAGGGACAGTGTGTTTGTAGGCCGTCAGTAGCGTGCATTGCTTTTGGATGGTCGTCCGCTCTTCTGCGAGTGCTTGCGCTGGAATGCTGCTCACTTAGGCCTGGCATTGGGGCGGGCTCTGGAGTTGTGTATGCCAAGGATCCTCAGAACCAAAATTCTGCCTTTATCCTAACTCTGTGTGTATGCGTAGATAGTGAGCCACGCAGTTCTGGGAGAGTTACGGATTTGCAGTTTCGTCTTTGGTGCACTTGTTGTTCGCAGTGAGGGTAAACCTATGTCTCCAGTCCAGGTGTATGCTTACATGGAGCTACGGCCCAATCACCCGTAGGCACTCAAAGCATAAAAACTAGGGCTATGAATGTCATTTTGCGGTGATGTGAAACTGTTACGCACTCACAGGAAGCTGCAAAGTGTGTGTGTACTCAAGGAAGCAGAAGGTGTAAAGCTGCTCAGCCGTCATCTACTGGAACAGTAAGTAATGGTGTGGTGCCGGGAGATTTATCAGTCACTTTACCGGTGTTGCACGTGTATTGTGCATAAAAGTCAGTGAGGCAGCCACCTTGCAGAGGTGCGCATCCATCTGCGAAGTCGCCTTCACCTGCACAGTCGTTTGTGATGACGCATGTGGTGGCGGAGATTCCACTCAGATATACTTTACTCTTCAGTTACACTTGGACAACTCAAATGGGACTCCCAAGAATGTAGGTTTGCATTCCTCGGTCCAGGCGGCCAAATTCTGAGAAACATTGGGCAATTTCCAACCCAACAGTTAGCAGCTTGGCCGCTCCCCGGTCTGTATGACGGGATGTAAATAAACAGCGCGCACTTTGGAAGCAGCGACGTTTGCCGGATATTGAAGACTCCGTATAGTGATTAGTAGTTTGGCTACTTCCTGGCGCTCCTGGCACAAATGTACACGAAGACTGCCAGCAAGCAAAAACGGCGCGGCAGCACGAAACATGTGCGCAGGAGTTGCGTTCACAGCTTTGCTGTGCTACGTGTAGGCATGAGACTGACTGCGGAGTCTCTCGAGCCATTCGTGCTCCCTAGTAATTCATGCCTAGGAGCACTCCATCGTTAATAGCCTCTCATGAGGGGAGCAGGTATACTAGACCACTTGCGCCTTGTCCCAGCGGGTCTAGAAGAACTGAGTGACGGCCGCCCGTGCGGTTCCTATATGCGCTGTCCGAAGCATGGTTACGGTGTGCCTGTAGGCCGTCAGCAGCGTGCATTGCTTTTGGATGGTCGTCTGCGCTTCTGCGAGTGCTTGCGCTGGAATGCAGCTCACTTAGACCCGACATTGGGGGAAGCTCTGGATTTTCGTGTGGCAATATACACTCTTCCCGGTGTGCTGTAATGACAAAGTTTTACCGATGCTACGTAGGATCCTTGAAACAAAAATTCTGCCTTTATCCTACTTTGCGTATCTATGTATAGCTAGTGAGCTACGCACTTCTGGCAGATATGTACAGGTTTGTAGTGGCGTAGCGTGCAGTTCCTCTTCGTAACGCAGGTAAACCTATATGTCCAGTCCGAGCATATATTTTCTTCACCCGTAGGTGCTCAAACCATAACAACTAGGACTAGGAATGCCGTCTCGTAGCGCCGTGAGACTGGAAGCTGCACAAAGTGTGATTGCCAACGATTTGAAGTGAAGGTGCCTGTTCATACGCCACGATCAAACAAGCACAAGCATCTTCTTTCAATCCGTCCTACGTTATGCGGTGCGTCTTTGTTGGTTTCTGCGATGTTTCGGTAATTCCTTGTGTACGACGACCAACGGTGATACGAGCGGCGAAACGGGTATGAAGGGTTGCAGATAAGGCCGTTTTCCTTTTCAATTATCTGTGATCATGCTTAGATAGTGAGCCGCGTGCTTCGGCCAGGACGTTGTCGACGTAGAGGCTTATATGTATGAAGCTGGGGGGAATTCGCATGCAACTCGCTAAAGCAATGCAGCTGGAGCTGCGAGTGCCATTCACTGGCGGTGTGAAACTGTTAGGCATGCATAGTAAGCTGCAAAGTATGTGATTGACAACGAGTTCAAGAGAGAGTGCATGAGCGCGTGCGACGTACAAGCAAGAATGAGCGTGGTTTCGCAGTCCACGGAACATGCTGCGCATCTGTGCTAGTTGTTGTGCTGCCCCGTTAATCCCTTGTGTAAGGTTACTAACGAGTNGAACATGCTGCGCATCTGTGCTAGTTGTTGTGCTGCCCCGTTAATCCCTTGTGTAAGGTTACTAACGAGTACGTTTTTATCAGTGTGCCACAATTTATTGATTCACCTCCTGGTAGTCCCTCAACAAAAGGAGTCTGCAGGAAGTTTTGGATTTTTTAAAGCCGACAAGTTCTGGCGGTTGCTTTTTCTTGCATTTAGGCGCAGTGCCAGCCAGGCATGCTCTGCCTGCTTCTTAGAGTACCCCACGCAAAATGACACCCGCAAACCTTCAACAGCCTACGCTTGGTAGCGCGGAACAGCGGACATGCCCATACGACAAGGAATTGTATGACATGAACAGCAGGCGCCAGCCTGGTTCGGTGAAGTTAGCAATGCTGTGTAGTTCCAGTCAGATTAGAGCAGTGAAGAGCGCTAGTCTAGAGGCGTAGTAGTTGGATCCCGTTATACTTGTGGCGCACGGAGGTTGCTGATCCTCCAGAATGCGGGTGAATGCAAATGATTTCGTTCAGCCCATACAGACATTTAGACATTTAGAGGTTTACTACCAGCCCACTGCTTCGTAGTAGCTTTCAGGAGTACAAGAACAAAAAGGGAGAAGAAGAATGGTGGAGTGAGACATTATGCACTAGCCATAGATGCAGCCATCTAAGCAGAGTAGCCAAAGCAAACCACGCCTTTTGCAGGCTTCATAAATGCATGTGAGGCATTAAGTTGTGTGTGCATGGTCCTCATATTGTGCATAACCCGTACTTGAAGGAGTGCAGAGAAACAGATGTCTTGTGACAGTCAGGCGTTGTAGTAGAGTGCCAATCTGTCTAAATGTGATCTCGATCGTGTAATGCCAGCCGGCATACTTAACCTTGTCACTTGAACAAGGCTTAGTAAGCTGCTTACCTTGTATTTGCATGCGATTGTGCGACAAAGGGTGACCTTATTTGAAGACCTAAGCGCAGGATCTGGCGCACGTGTGACCTGCGGAAAAGCCCATGGAGGGACGCAGTCATTTTGGAGAAAGCGCTAAGCTCCTCAGGTGCTATTAATTCTGTCTCGCAGATAACTAAGTAGGCAAGGCTTTATTGTGAACTACAGGGGCTGTGTGATTGCGCAAAAGGAAGTGGAACAACGTTTCCCGTAAAACTACACTACGGACGCGTCCACACCAGGCGCCATAGGGGTTGAGCCTCGCCGATCATCATCCATTCTTTGGGTGCGACCTGGCCTCATGCTCTATCAGGAACAGCTAGTGCGCATGCATTGCTAGGTGTGTAGTATCCAGATATAGGGTGCGATCAAAACAAATTTTTCAAGGCAATAGTGACACTTTTCAGGATCCGTTAGTTCATACAGCCATTCGGCAGGCAATTGGCGCCGCGTAGTATGCTTTACAACCGGTGCTTGAATCGCTTTGCAGAATCAAGTGCACCTGGACCGTAAGGTGTGACAGGGGGCTTCTAGGTAATCCTGCCAGTAGGCTAGGACGCAATAAGACACCAGCATGCATGTGCACGACAATGCGACGATGGCTATCGAATTTCAACTCCCAGAAGCAGGGCCCACGGGGCGTATTACGCGAAAACATTCCAACTCTCCGCGTTTCCGCGCGATTCCCTGCACCTTGAGAAGACCACCCGCTTCTTCACGACCCCCTTCTGGTCCGTCCCTCAGCAAAAAACGACTGCGTACCTACGGAGTCAGTTGCATTGTGCTTTTCATCACCATGGGAGCACCATCAAGTGTACGCAGTCCTCCTAGGTAAAGCAGGTTGGAATCTGCGCAGGTTATATGGAAGACTCATTTGGTTTCCCTGCTTTTATATACGTGTGCTATGTGGCAACCCAGTCCTTTGAAGTTGCAAGCTGTTCTTTTCAGACAGTGTGCACACGGTTTGGACTGACAGGTGTGGAGGTGCTCAGAGCCAGCGTTTGTAACACCGGCTGTGAAACATACTGAGGAGCATCGGGTTCGAGCTGGTATTCGCAGTACACGGTACCATGGGAGCAAAGTAAGGGTAATTAATGATCTGCTTTCAGATGCGAATGGGCCTGTAAAAGGAACTGTGCACCACTAGCCGCAAGACGGAAGCGTTTGGCTATGACAGCGTGCTTTCTTTTTTTTTNAAAAGGAACTGTGCACCACTAGCCGCAAGACGGAAGCGTTTGGCTATGACAGCGTGCTTTCTTTTTTTTTGAGCAAGAAACGCCAGCGTCATCTGCATTTTTCGGACAGGGTCTTTCATTATAGGCTGATCGTGTCCTTGATTTAGACAGTGTTTGGCAAGGGAGGACCCGAGGAAGCGGGTTTGCCGAGGCACAGGAGACAGAACCGCCAGGCGAGTACACTGTGGTGGACGGCTGTGCATAGGCGTACTTTGCCAAATATACAACATGTACTTAAAGCGAGTGTTTGGCTTTATGATATTTGCCGTACAGTACAGTGAATTGACGGGCGAGTTATTATTATTATCATTCGACCGATTTGCTTCCCCCGCTGTGAAGTTTTTGTAGCACAAAACTTCAGCAGAGGGGGGCCCTAGCAAGTGCTTTTGTTGGCGAAGATCATTTGGGAGGGAGGCGAGGAGAGGCACATGCACTTCATTAAGTCTGTAGGGGACGGTAAAGTGCATATGCGCATATGTGCAGTAATAAACGGGAATGCAATTTATGTACGCGTATCTACAGTGCGTTATGGGCATGTCGCCTGCCTTAGCAACGACGCGCTCTTTGAAACAGAAAGTATGATCAGAGGGTGACAGGATGCACTTAAACAGTGCCTGTAGGGGATTATGAGGACATGTATTTTGTTCAACCCGCGTTTCTACACGCATGCTCTAGTGGGGGCAGTGCGCANGGGATTATGAGGACATGTATTTTGTTCAACCCGCGTTTCTACACGCATGCTCTAGTGGGGGCAGTGCGCATGTAGTAAACCGTGCGCCCTTAGATGCATAACGGGCTGCGGAAGGAAATGTGCTCAGGCGCGAGAAATCAGGAATCGTTTCGCGTTGGCAGGGCCCTCCTTTGATACTAGTAATACAGCGTCTCGAAGCTTTTGTTTGGGCTGGTCTGCCTTTACAAGCTGTTTCAGTCGTTTGGATATTCAGAGCACTGACAACGTCGGAGTAGCGGGGCTAGTCTCCCAAACAGAGCCGGACAAGCGCTGCGTGAGGGGTGGGAGCCTGTGGGCATCCATGCATGATCGTGCAACATGGAATAGAGGCGAGTGCGCTTTTCAGTGGCATCAGTTGAAGCTCTTGGTTTTCCGGCCAGCGCAACTGAGAAGTACGCCATTTGTTTTCTGCAGAGATCCAGTTCTTTCAGGTCGGGGCGCATGCCTGCGNCGCAACTGAGAAGTACGCCATTTGTTTTCTGCAGAGATCCAGTTCTTTCAGGTCGGGGCGCATGCCTGCGATCACTCAGAGGTGAGTGCACTGAATGTTGCTCGTGTCGAACGCGTATAAAATTCACGTTCACAATTTTACATGCCCTGTGTGACGATCCCTTCTGTTGTTGCGAAAATGTATGTTTTACCCAGAAAGTATGCGCATAATTTGATCGAAATCTGGGGTCGTGCTCAGCGGCCATAGGCAAGCGCGGTGAGCAGCGACTGAGGCGTAGTCAAGGCGCGCAGAGCCAGGGGTGTAAGGGTAGTTAGTGCAGAAGCCGCACCACACATACAACTAATAGCCTGTGCAGCGTGGGAAGCAGTCCAGTGTGCTGTGAGCGCCTACTGTGCCTCGTACGTTGGCAGCGTGACAGATTTCGAAGGCTTCCGGAAGGGTAACACTTCGTTGATGCATAGCGAAGCCAACTACATCGTGACGGCGTTGGTGATCAATGTAGGGTGATCATGAATGCTATGCAGTGCACCTGCAGAAGGTTGGTTGACGTGAACGGTGCGTCCATAGAAGAAGGACCCCATGCATGCTCTCTCATGTTCACATGCAGCGTGTTAACGGTTTCCGTTTTAACTGCAGGCTGCGCGACCCAGGAGGTAAGCACGTGGTTTGCATTGGCAGTATTGGATACCTTCAAAGTGATGTCGAAAACACTGTGAGCGGCAGCAATGGGGCATTCTCAGAGAAAACATTTGGCTCAAGATGCCGTTCTTCATGCATGCTGTCTTGTTCCCGATGTAAAGGCAGGTGCACTTCTGCATCCAGATGCACACGAATTCGTGGAAAGGGACAAGCTGGGATAGTGTAGTGGGATAGTGCGGCTCTTCTGTTTCCATTTGTCCAACAGCATATGCCAATACGGTGCGCCACCGCAGCTGGGCAGCGCATTTCCTACGCGGTGCAGTAAAAGGTACGAAATGCTTCGATGGCTTTTTTGATCNCGAAACGGGGTATGAAAGAAATCTGGGCGGCGTTGTGGGCCGGAGGATCTGCAGATAGGGCTGTCTGAGTGGGCATGCAGAACGTGGTTTGAAGTGCATGTTTGGGTTGGCATGGTACGTCGAAGTGCTTGGTTTTTGGCTTAATGCAACAATTGGTGAGTGTAACATTAATGTTGGGCCGTTTAGCGGTTTTGGCTGACAAGGTTTTGCGGCGGCTCAAAGTAATAACCTGCGCCGCGTGGTGAACGGTGAAGTATTCTCTACATGCATGATGTTTCCCATGCCTTGGAGCCTTCGTGCGAGTTGTCGACCCTTAAATAAAAAGCAGGTCTCAGTCGGCACCTACCGGAGCCAGCTGCCTTCTTTGATCTAGCAGATTTGTGAAGTCATTGGCGATCAATCTGAAGGGATCATAGGTTGTCCGCAATACCCCCGCGGAGAGGCGCCTTAAATATTGCGTGCATCGAGGGCGTAAGCAATTTATGTGCGCTCATGTGCAGATGCGGCGTGCTCGTCCTTTCTGTTGTGACCGCATGCTGTGCGGCCCAGGAAGTACGTGGACATATTGCATTGGCAGTTGTGAAGGCGTTAAGAAGGCTCCCGGAATCACTATATGCACCGAAGGAAACAAGCCGAGAAGGTGTACCTGGACTGAGCTACTGTACTACATACGTTCTGCCTCGCGTGTAAAAGCACACCGCGCCGTGTGCCCAAATACACAAGTTTTTGTAAGGGACAATACGCATACGTTAGAAGGGGGAGGGCGAGCTTCATAGTCGATTTTCACTGCACAATCTGCCTTTACAAGCCGTTTCAGCGCTGGCGTAGCGAGCCCTTTGCTCAGCAAGTTACAGGGCCCTAGTGGCAAAAGTGAGTTTCTTCAGACGAGGTCGAGTGCTGGGCCAGCTGTTCCCGGCTGTGCAGGCTTGGCAACTGCTGTTTTTGGCAACCGGTACTGTAGTAGGGATGCGGGTGTTTTAGCGACGCCGCAGTGGAATGCCTCTGAACCGAGCAAGGCGTTCATGATTGTCGAAGTCCGGCATGGGTTCGCGCGTATGAAATAAGACTTGTCCAACGCTATGACAGAGTAGGAAGCGTTGGAGCGACGGATAAGTGCCCCTTTGCTTGTTTTTGATATAGCCTGTAAGCTGGCATCTACAAGCATCTAAAAGCTGGCCCATCAAACTTTGTCGAGCCTGGTAGTGTGCCGTTAACCGTCAGCATTTTTACACGTTGAAGGCACATGGAGGGCATTCGAAAGAAGCAAATAATACTTCAGATGCTGTGCACGATCATTGAATGTTGGGGTGTCCAATATTAAACTGTAGTGTGATCACAGTAGGTCGAATTCATGCGTGCGTCACTAAGTTGTTCGACCGCTGGTTTTATTACATGCTCCGTACATTGCAAGCGCTTCCGGTTAATGCTAATGACTGCATATGTTGACCGTCGGTGTGGCAACCCCTTTTTCCTGCGTGGACACCGTGCGGTTTGTCCAGCAAGTATGCAGATGTTATAGTGAGTAGTTGGAAGTAGTTGGAAAAGTATTGAGGGGGCGATAGCCAGTACTCCGATCAGCATGTACAAGACATGCAGAGGGCATACATGGTTTTTGTAGCCACCGTTCTATGTGCGTGATACTGTGCGAGGAGTGTGACGCAAGGTAGAGAGGTGCGCTGAGAAGCATGCGCTGAAGGAAACACGCTCCCTCCGAATCACCGAAAAGTCATCCCGCTGGCAGTGAACATCGTTGGCGTTCTTTGGGATGTCCTACCCAGCGCTTTGGTCCGGTCCTACCACTAACATTTGTTGCCTGCTCTGGTAAGGCAGTGTTTGTGTAGCGTTATACAGACCAAGAGTGCCGAGAGTGAAANCATCGAGTAGAAGTCGGTGCATGGTTGAGTACGATGGAACAAAATACTTGGTTTTAGTGTAAATGCATTTAGCGCGTTTTTCGTAGACATTCCAACAACTGCGTTTTTGCTTTTCTCATGGCTGAAGCACCCTTTTCGCACCTGAAAGTGATAGCCAGGATGTGGTGGGAAGCTGTGTGCGCGTGCACGTCGCTTCCCATGCTTTAAAATCTGTGCGGGTGTAGTCGGCGATTCAACGTAAGGAGGCTTTCAAATAATACCTGTCAGATCCGACTGGTTCGTCTTAAGCCAGAGGCTTCGCGGGNGGCTTGGCGATTATCGTTAAGAGCTCGTCAATTGTGTAAAATGCACAGTGGCTATGCGAACCCGCAGACAAATGCTGCATGCCAGTGGTTTCTGTCTCAATTTTGTGCTGCTCGGCTCAGGAAGTACGTGCATATTTTGTACTAACGGTTGCTTAGGTGTTCATAGAACTCAAAAAAACACCGTGAGCAATGACTATGCGCAAGGCGCGCGTCAGTCTTAGCCACTGGTCCACATCTAGGTTATTGTGTGACTGTGTAAAAGCAGGTGAAGCTGTTTGTCTACAAGCATACGCATTTCTACAAGAGGACGTGGAATCAACTTGT
>HG710420.1:3497-13667 GCA_000499725.1 Eimeria brunetti
CATATATATATATATGTAAAACAGTACGTGGTAAACAGAAGAAACGACTATGCAGTGGCTTGGGTCAGGCATTCCCTAGCATTGAAGATATGCCCGGTCATCTACGGTACGACGGGAGCTGTTTGTCTGGGGTAAAGTAAGAAAAGGAGCTTGCCGTACAGGCGAATGTATCTGGTTTGGCGAGATTCGCTGACGTGTTTTGTGTTGTGAGAAGGTGCAACCAATGAATGCTTCGCTGATGTCCTTTCGAGCTCGCCATTTCGCGACAAGGTGTCTACCACTTTTCAATAATTATCAGAGGTGAGAGTGGTACAGTGCACCGTAGTCCACATGCGCCATATATATTCGGCGTGTTGAAATATCGGGCTGTCGTTGGCTTAACAACAGTGAACGATTCGACGAAAACTCGCCGTTGCTGACGGCTGCATCATTGGTATTGAGATTTGTCATGTTTGATTTGCCCTTACTGATGTCTGTACCGTCTGCCGATAGGAATATGTACGCAGTATCTGGCGGCGACCTAGGGGCCGGAACGTACGAAAGTCGTGGGGTTGTCTTTTTTGCGTGCGAGCATCTACGGCCGCTTTGTGGCGAAGCCTTGTTTGTTATTGTGGGCTTGCACTGTTGTGATCAGAAAGTACGCACACAATTAGTTGCCAGAGTTTGGGGGATACAAAGCGTCCAGCAGGTCGAACAATGTGTAGCAAATTCGGAGAAGGCGAACCGAATTTATGTTTTGAACGCGGCTATGGGAACTGTTACGCTTCAGCTTGTATGAGAACAGGCATGGATATGTATCTAAATGATTGCATGTCTACGAAGGTGCACCGTGTAAGACTCGCGCCGTTGGGGCATTTTACTGTGCGAAAAGCATTTGCGAGGTGGACTGTGCTCGTGAATCGGTGAGTCACTGTGGGTGCAGCGCAACACATGGCAGGAGACACCGCCGATTACTCGGTGATTCACACTACATGTTTAGTGTGCTTGGCGAATATTTTTAATATAGCAGTTTATCTACGGTGGCAGTGGTCAGCAAGGGAGAGGCCACCACCGACGGCGCGGTCAACACGAGTTGTGCAAGCACACCTAGTGCCTGCCTGAAATCGTACGGAGCCCATAAGTAAAAGCGTATGCTTCTGGGGATGCAGGATTTGTTAAGCAGTAGTGTATTCGGGGTACGTGCAATTGTTGAATGCGTGGCTATGCGCTTGGCGTCCGAAGGAAACGTGCGCACATCATCCCAACATAACGTGCATATGCAAATAGGGATCAGGACGCCTCTCTGCATTCACGTGATGCTCTTTGTCTTTTATCCCCGTTAGTCTTCCAACGCGAACTACGAACTAATTTGAGAATGACACATAGCAAGGCCACCGGGATTGTCTTGTAGGATGTATTATTCGTGTACTCCACTCTTTCGCCCTGCTTACAAGCAGCTCAAGCTGCTGATAAAGGTATGCGCAGTATTGCGCAGAGAGCTAAATGACCGGCATGTGTGTGAGCATTTTGGTTACGCAGTTCGTGTATAGGTGCTACGGACGCGGCACGTGGAACTCTATTCTGAGTATCTGAGTACATCATCACTTGCTTTTTTTCCCAGCACGTACGTCCGTAGGAACAAGTCAGCTTTTGGTAAAGTTAGTTTTGCAGTTAAGCGACCGCATTACGGGGCTGGAGTGTAGGGAGAAGTTCCATATGCCACTTTTCGGTATATACTGGTGCAGGGTGTTTCGGTGATGAGGCGCACACTCGTGGGGCATTGCATGACAATTCAAATGGTATCAACTGACTGGTGAGGCAGTGGATATGCAGCGCAATATGATGCAGCAGGCAGCACACTGCGATAAGTTGAGTCAAATTCCAGTTGGTAGAAGCCTTGGCCTAGTGCATTCGCCCTGGTTGAAATAATTTCCATATCTGAATAAGAGAAAACAAAATATTTAGCGGAGAGCTGGAGGACCAGCGCATGCTCACATTGTGGCGTTATTCGGTTTTTGGGCGCGGGTGTATGGCTACGGCGGGGCTTAGCCCTCCCTGGCACTTCTATCAAGCGCTGGATTACCCAGGATATTTACACCAAAAGCCAAGCCTTTATCATCAGCGCTGGTGTGTGTATTGCTACATTTCAGGATGTACTGTGGCGGGCATTGATGTGTATGTGCGTGTTTGCATATTGGTGGAGTTGCAGCGTCAGAAAAAGTGGAGGGAAGTTTTGTTCAAACCGTGCTCTCCTTTTATAGTTTTTGGAAAAGGGGCAGTTGGTGCTGTTACATGCGTTTGCGACACAGAGGCCGACACATTGACGCCTTCAGTGGAGTGGTGAAGCACTATATCTGCAGGGCAATGCATAGCAGAAAGCAGAAGGGTCTATCCCACGATTAGTGTGAAGTGTTGACTAGCACTGGCAACCAGACCGTTTATGTGTGACGATAGTTATTCTACAGACAAGCAGAACGCGGCTGACTGTGAGACAAATAGAGACGGCGCAAGTGCTTATGGCCCCTGCGAAACGCACGGGTAATCGCGTAGAGCATTGCCTATGCGCTGGGTAGCCCAGAGGAAAGCGGAAAAGTTGGCGCAGGCCAACGGTTCTACTTGAGTGAAATTGGTCAAGCTGTTTGCTGTCCATAGCGTCTGCAATTTGCTCGGCACCCAGTGGCAAAGTGTTCATAGCACTCAGCACAGTAGGTAGGGGAATTACATACAGCACGCCTTCGTACAGCACGGAAGTAATGTTTTCTACACGTCAAAGATTTACAATTACCCCTGGTCTTGCGACACAAAACGATTTGACAAGTACGTCTCATGCATCCAGCTGTATCGTCTTGCAGTGGGTATTTACATTACGGTTGGGTAGCAAACACTGGTTGAAAGCAGCCGTATTTCCGTGCAAGCGTACGCGCGGCATTTGGCGGAATTCTAGAGGACCTGCACGCGTGAGCTTTGTGGTTTGATGCATTTTGCTAGCGCGCATATACAGCTGCGGCGTTGCTTAGCCTTTTCAGATGCTGCGATCACTCATTGTTTCCTTCCCAGGAAGTATGTACTTAGAAGCAAAGTCATCCTCTGTGCACGGTAATGTGTACTGCCCCGTTCCAGGCTATCTGGCGGCAGACACAAACCCCTCATGTGCATGCTAGCAAATTGTCGAATTGCAGTCTGAGAACAAGTGAATACAAGTTTTGCTCCAGGCGTTCTTTCTTCTGACACCGACAGGTTTGGCGTTCTCGAGGAAAGCGATGTGCGCCTGTGCAGCTAAGCTTGGCATTATGGGTGATCCGAGTGTTTTAGTAAGGTAGTATATCTGCAGCGCAGTGGCAGGAGGAAGCAAAGTATAGGCGTTGATTAAGACCTAGTCTCTAGTGATATTAACGACCATTCAGGTTAGGTTCGTTGCCAGTCGTTCCTCTGAGGAACAGCAATAGCGAAGGACGTGCAGCAGTTGACGCTGCGGCCAACACGAATTGTGCAGCTTGGCGTGACGCCTGCACAAAAAAAAAACGGGGGACCGGTAGCTCATGATGTAGATATTGGCTAGTATGAAGGCAAGCTTGTCTCGTGCTACAGGTGGATTCTTCTGCCATGGAGAACTGTGTTGAGTCTGGAATACGTGCAGCGAATTAATGTGTCGCTGAGTTCCACCCGGGATCTACAACTTACGGCAAATTGTTTGTGGGACTCCAGCATTGCTAGAAAAGGCAAACAAGATACAGGCAATCGGCCTCAGCCCACATGCGTTTTTCGACAGTTTTTCTGAAGGCTCATGTTTCGTAGTTGTCTTCCAACCTATGCAACCAGGATGCTTGGTGCCTGCTGTACCGTCCCCCTCCAGCAGTTGGTTTAAAACGTGGACTACCTTTGCCCCCCCTACCCAGGAACAGCGCTATCTGCCGGTAGGAGTATACGCATTGGTTGGCGGCGACACAGCGAACCCGCATGCTTGACAATTGTGAGATTATGCAGTTTGTGTGCAAATGACTACGCGCAAGGCGTGATAATGCCAGCGGCTTCTGGCTTGACAGTCCTGATTCCGTTTGTACAGAACGTATGCACGTAAACGGAGCTCCTGAATTAAGCTCCCTCGTGCTTCAGCTTGTATGTCAGCAGACAGGGACGCATCTATGCCTGCGCGCAGAACTATGGGGTTACAGTGTGAGTAGGTGAAGTTTGTTTTCGTGTAG
This sequence comes from Eimeria brunetti, assembly GCA_000499725.1. Lineage (NCBI taxonomy): Eukaryota > Apicomplexa > Conoidasida > Eucoccidiorida > Eimeriidae > Eimeria > Eimeria brunetti. The sequence continues at coordinate 7,679 of HG710420.1, forward strand.
CCCTGCCCTTCTCTGATATACACTTGGCCTGGTGGCCTGGGTGTTCCAACACTGCAATCTGCGTTTGAAAGATAACGTTTGAGATTGGGACTTACCGCAATGGATTGTCAAGCCAGTGTATGCGCAGGCCAACGCGGGAAAGGGGGCAGAAGCGGGTACGCTGCAGTTTGCGTCAAACGTTTTCTAGCGTTGGCGGTCAGCGCGGCTATGCAGGATGGACGTTACTGTGGGGACGATGGGCAAGTTGTTTATAGCACTCCAGCATTGTAGGCAAAGGCAAGCAGGGGTCATCTGCTTGCTTTGCGCCCACACGCTGCAGTGCGAACCTCTTGAACATTTTCGATTCGTTATGCCTTTCCAATACAATACGATACGACCAGGATGCCCCTGGCCGCCAGCTGCACCGTTCTGCAGGTAATTTAACGCGCGATGTCGCTCAGATTGACGTGATCAAAATAAGGTAAGTTCGACGACAGGAGTATACGCAGTATTTGACGTAACACAGAGGGGGCTACGCGTGTGTGCGTTGTAGATTTATGCAGTTTGTGTGAGCGCACCTGCGCGCAACCTATGGCAAAGGCCTTTTTGTGTAGCTTAACGACTGGGTGTGGGTTTGCCCAACGTGCATGCCCCCACCCTCCCAGAGTGATACTAGGTTCGTTAGATTTCAGCTTGTACGCAAGCGAAAGTGCATGCGTTTACATGCGTTACGAATTGTGGGGTTGCACTGCAAAAATCTGGAGCTTGTTTTGCCCTAGCCCCTTGTCTTCTTTGAATTCTACTTTGACGGGGGTGTTCCGGCATTACAATACGCGTTTGTGAGAAGACGGTTGGCATTGCGACCGGCTGCAATGGATTGGTGAAGCTGTATATGTACAGCCCAATACGTTGAGCAAAGCAACAACACCTGCTGGGTGGTTTGTTCCAAACGCTTGCTAACAGTGGCGGCCAGCCCGGGTAGGTAAGATGACTGCTATTCTGCGAAGGGCGGGAAACGGAGAAAAACAAACTGCGGCAGACAGCTGCGTGAACGCGGAGTAGACCGCACGACAGGTTGTGTCGGTATAGGGAGATGGGCACGACGGCCGAGCCCACATTACGGGCGGGTGATTCTGGCTAGGAAAGACTGGTTGGGTTGTTTTGCGATCAGGGCATTCGCATATAGGAGTGTACGCAGTATTGTGGGGCGATTCAGCGGACTTGCGTGCGTGAGAACTGCGTGTATTCGCAGTTTGTCTGGGTGTTCATGCCCGCAATGCGTGACAAATCCCCAGCTCGAACAACGTACGCCCTACCTGCAAATTATTTACTCTGTGTGGTTCCGTGCACTGTTACGTTCCAGGCAGTATGACCGCAGGGTTGTGGGTGTTTATACCTGATGCCATATATATGGAGATGGAGTGTACGAAGGCGTGCAGATTCGTTTTGCTCTACCCGTGCTCGTCTTTGGTATGTTCTGTGGTTTTTTGGCGTTGGTATCTGCGTTTGCGTTTGCAAGGCACAGTATGGTGTTATTAACGATTTCAGTGAACTGGTGAGGCAGTACATGCACAGCGGAGTATGTACTAGGAGGCAGCGAAGACGACGCGGCAATTGGTGTCCAATATGTAGAGATATGGATGGCGAGGGTGGGTGTATATTATGATGGTGGTTCTTCGGCTTTCGCTCGGTATAGCCAAGGAGGTCCCAGGGCATACAGGCCGGTCAGTATGAACCTGGTCAATTCGCATTGCACCGGCACAAAAGGAAGCTCGAGTCTTAGAGCAGGCGAATGGCTCTTATTTAGCCGGATTATTCAAGCTGTTTTATGTCTGCTGTAGGTCAACCATCCCGCGACAAGGTGGGCGGAGCATCGTTCCATCAGAAGTGAGCGATATACTGCGCACCTTTTGCCCCGTGCGTGATACATCCTGCCTGGCATATCGTCTAACTGAAATTTCCGTATTTGCGCTTTTTTCCTGCAAGGAAACCGCTGGACAGGCGCGCCCCATGTAGCCAGGTAGATCGTTTTGTCATTGTCATTAGACTTGGGCTTGGCTCGCTTGCCCTGATTGGAATTAGAGCCGTCTGCCAATAAGAGCATGTGCAGTACTGCGACCATGCACGTGTGAGAACCATGGAGTGAGGCAGTGTGTGCGCGCATGTGTATGGCAGCGGCTCGGAGGAGACTTCTCTTGCTTTGCGGTCGCTGGCGGTTTTCACCAGAGCGTACGCCCTTAATTTGCTGCCAAAATGTCAAGAAGCTCTGTGTACATCAGTGATGACGTTTCGTAGCACTGATGCACCACTTGAGACGAAATCATCTTTGCAATGCTGTGAATATGTTTCCGTTTCAGGAATCCCGATGGCAGGCACGCATTTGCGTGGGAGTGCCCGCAGGTATATGGAGTTCCAATCTGTGGAGTGAGGGGTGTTTCCGCTTAAACTTTTTTCCGCTTCATTCGGTCCATGGGTACGCGCTGCGGAATGCGTTTGCGAGTCATGGTCTGACGCCACAAACAGTTTCAGTGAATCTTTGGGGGTGTATCGTAGCAGCCCAGTGCGCGACAGGAGGCAGTAGCAACTACAGTGCCCACGAGTGGCTTGCTTCACACGTTTAGTGTTTTTGCCCGCAAGCGTAGTTATTTATGATGCTAACTGCTCTTCTGGGGAGCGGAGTAACGGAGGGAGGGCACGGGCCAATGCACGGCCAAGACGAATTGTATACATTCTCTTGGCTCCTACGCAAGGGACCCTTACAACTAGTTCATTGTGTAGCTTCTGGTAGCAGGAGAAAGCACAGAGGTGCTAGTGGAGGGAGCCGTTCCTGGTTAAGCAGGGTCATTTAAGCTATATTGTGTTAGGAGTAGGTGCAATTTATGAAAGTGTCGCTGATCGGCGACGGAGCACTGCATCCAACGAGAAAGTGCTCATAGCTCTCCAAAACAGTAAACATACTTGAAGCAGACGGTGGTTCCATGAAGTCCTCAATATCCCATATTGTAGATGATCTTCCAGGAGCGGTTCGACATGGACGCCTCATCTATTCACGTGCATCGCTATGCAGTTGGTATTGAGCTTGCGCACGGTTTGCACGCAATTCTCGGAATCACCTTCGTGTTTTTGTAGGCGCAAGCACACACTTTGGTGGCTAACTAGCGGGTCTGCATGCGCGTGCATGGTGGGGTTGCGCAGCTTGTCTGCACGCGTCTACGGCCGCGATGTGACGAAGCTTTTCCTGGCTTCATAGCCAAGCACTGCGTTGCCCAGGTAGTGAGCACAGATGAACAAACTCATCTTGTCTGCGCGGTAACGGTGGTGCTATACTTCAAGCTGTATATTGGCAGGCATGTATCTATGGAGTTGCAGGGTGGGGACATCCGGAAGCAAAGTATGCACGTCTTGATAAGGGCGGTTGCACACGAACATGCGGGTTTTGGGGATCTCCTCGTGTAGCCACTGGCGAAGCGAAAATGATTGAACGCGTAATCCATGCAGGTGAGGCTCCTCTCGCTGAATTGTTTAAGTGTCTTATGTCTTGATGAAGTGGGGTATACTATTGCGCAGCTGTCATAGGCCTGAAATCGAAGTTTCAGTCGAAAGTGCTCATAACACAACATAATATGCAGACGCAGTCGGGACGCAGGCCTGCGGTCTGCTAGCACAGGATGTTCGACGTTTTCCTCTAGCATTTTTGAGAATTGGTGGTCTGCCAAGAGACCGCCTTTTGCACGCGGACGCCCCATGCGGGCACCTGCATCAGCCAATGGATAGCCTTGAGGTTGTGTTTGGGTCGGTCGCCGGTGTTGAAATAAGCTCCATCTGCCGGCATGTGTATACGCAGTCCTTCAGGGACACAAGGAAAGCACCATGGGTGAGCGTCCTGGAGGTGTGCAGCTTGTGTTTGGGCGTGTACAGCCGGCGTTTGTGAAGCCCGCCTACGGCGTAACGACCAGGAGCCGCTTTGGCCGGGAAGAATGCGCGTACATTCAAGTAATCTGCTTGATGCCATTGCATTGTCCTGTCTCCAGCATTGAGTTTGTGTTTGGGTCGGTCGCCTGTGTTGAAAGAAGCTCGGTAAGGGCATGCCTGTAGCCAATGTGTGGTGGATATCACCCGGAGATCCATGTATGAGCATCCTGGAGGTGTGCAGTTTGTATTTGGGCGTCTACGGCCGGCGTTTGTCAACCTCGTCTGTGATCCGTGCGCTGTTTTGGCCAGGAAGTAGGCACTTGGGCGCAGATGGTCTTGGCAGCGCAATTGTGAGTACAGTTACTGTGCATGAAATATGTTTTTAAACACGAAGGTGTGGCTGTGTTGTGGCACACATCCATCAGTGTATGGTAGGAGTACAAGCGGGAGCTAGTTTTGCCCCGCCCGGTCGTGCTTAGTTTTGGTATTGATTGGGGCGTTGCGGTTCGTCGCTACGGTATGCGTTTGCGACAACAGTGTCTGAGGTCATCACGGGTGTGGACGAATTATTGGTGCAGTATGTGTGCAGCGCAGTATGTGGGCAGAGGCATGCACGGCTGCACAGTGATTTGTTGTAGATGTCTGAACTGAACTTACTGGCGATCAGTGCGATTGAGTAGGATGGTCGTTGTTGTGCGTGGGGAAACGCGAACGGGAGGCAGCGGCAGACGGCGGGAACTACACGAAGTGTGTATACATCGGGGCTTTTGCTGCTCTCCTGGTTGAACTATTGCTAAACAATTTAGGCGTTTAGGCGTGTCTGTTTGAGCGAGTTGATTTAAGCGTTTGAGGGTCCGTAGTAGGCGGGGTATACTATTCAGCAACTGGTTTAGGCCTTAAATTGGGGCCCCTTGCCGGCGGGCCCCTATCACTCCAACGCAGCATGCCAAGCCGCTCCATACGCAAGCCTGCGGTTTTGGAACACGTGATGTTCGACCTACTCTGTGGTGTGCCAAAACAGAGGCATTGCACATGGTCGCCCCATGCAAGCACCTGCATTGTCCTACGGTTAGCACTGAGCTTGTGTTTTGTTCGGCTGCCTTCCTTGAAATAAGGTTTGTCTGGCCGGTATGTGTATGCGCAGCACGTGCGGAGGACAATCGCCGCTGTCTGCCCAGGCCTGCCAGTTTGTGGCTTGACTACCCTGTGCTGTTTTGGCGAGGCAGTGTACACTGACACGCAACGAATCGAATTGGGTCCGTTAGGCGCACAACTACATTTCAGACAGTATGCCGGCAGGCACCGAGGTGTGCATCTGCTGCCGTGCAACCGCATTGTGTTGTAGTGTGACGACAAGCGGGAACTAATTTTGCCCCGCCCGGTTGTGCTTAGTTTTGCTATTGATTGGGGCGTTGCGTTTCGGCACTGCGATATGCCCTTGCGAAAACAGTGTCTGAGATGACAACGGGTGTGAACGAATTATTGGTGCAGTATATGTGCAGCGCAGTACATGGGGATAGGCGTGCCCGGCTTCACAGTGATGTGTTGTGGACACCTGGACTGAAGTCGCTGGCGTTCAGTGCATTTGTGTTGGATGGTCGTTGTTGTGCGGCGGACAGGGACACGCAAACAGCGGGCATCGGCAAGCAACATGGAGAACTCCAAATGTGTATATATGGCGGGACTTGTATCCCTCTGTGCGTAGCTATTGGGAAGCTGGCAAGCGAGCCTGTTTGGACGAGACTATGTAGGGTACTGCGTGTCCGCACTAGCAGGTATATTATTTTGCCACTGTTCTTTGTCTGGCATAGGCATCTGACGCCCAAGTGTACATGGTGATCCCCCAACGTGCACAGGGGCTATCAGGACACAAATTTGCGGTTTTGGAGCTCGTGATGTTCGACGTATCCCTCGAGCATTTGTGAGCATTGATGGTCTGCCAGGAGACTGCCTTTTGCAGTCGGACGCCCTCTGCGGGCGCCTGCATTGTCCTGTCGTCAGCATTGAGTTTGTGTTTGGGTCTTTCCACTGTGTTGAAAGAAGCTTGGTAAGGGCATACCCGTAGACAACGCGTGGTGGAGAGCATCCACCGATCCGT
>HG710421.1:57216-69391 GCA_000499725.1 Eimeria brunetti
GCAGCAGTGCGCAGCAGGAAGAGGGAGAGGGAGAGGGAGAGGAAGAGGAAGGGGAGAATAAGAAGCGGAGGGTTTCTCTAGCAGCAGCAGCAGCAACCCTCCGCAGCAGCAGCAGCAGCAGCAGCAGCAGCAGGAGCAGGAGGAGCGCGGTTCCCGCGCTGATCCGCAGCCGCAACAACAGCAGCAGCAGCAGCAGCAGCAGCAGCAGCAGCAGGGTGGAGGAACGGGTGGTAGCGCAGCTGCTGACGGAGTTAGATGGTTTAGCAGCAAGAGAAGGGATTTTTGTTGTTGCTGCTTCCAATAGGCCCGAGTGTATAGACACCGCGCTGCTGCGCCCAGGGCGTTTGGAAGTTCAGGTGTATGTGCAGCTCCCTGCTGCAGCAGATAGGCAGCAAATCTTCAAATGTGGGGTTAGAACCATGCTAACAGATGTAATACAGCTGCAGCAGCAGCACAGACAGCAGCAGCAGCAGCAGCTGCTGCTGCTGCCGCTCCAGCAGCAGCAGCAGATGCAGCAGCAGCAGCAGGAGCTTGTCGAACAGAAGCTGCTGCAGTTCGACTTCCGCCAACTTGCGGAGGAAACAGAGGGGTACCCTTAATACACCCTAAACCCTAAACCCTAAACCCTAAACCCTAAATATGTAACAGGCAGGCGGTAGGCGGTTGCAGATGGCTGAGGGCTTAGGGGGGTGCTGCTGCTGCTTGCTGCTGCTTGCTGCTGTATGCTGCTGCTGCTGCTCCTGCTGCTGCTGCAGGTTCAGCGGGGCGGATATCGACGCGGTGCTGCGTGCTGCAGCAGCAAACCTGCTGCAGCAGCAGCGGGAAGAATTTGTCAAGGCCCTGAAGCAGCAGGTGAGGGCAGAGCTGCAGCAGCAGGTAGACAACAGCAGCAACAGCAGCATCAGCAGCAGCAGCAGCAGCAGCAGCAGCAGCAGCGGTTTTGTTGCTAGGGCGACATTGGAAGAACTCGATTCCTTATCTGCATTTGAGGTGTATCGACTCTGCAACCGGCTGGGGGGCCGGTTTGCTGCTGCTGCTGCTGCTGCTGCAGCAGCAGGGGGCCCAGCTACTGCTGCTGCTGCTGCGCTGCAGCTGAACCAGCAGCAGCTGCTAGATGCCGTCAGAAAAGCTAGGCCTTCTGTCTCCCCGCAGCAAACTGCATTTTATGACGTGTATGCGGAGACAGTAGGGGCTGTTAGACCTTCCCAATAATAATGCCTTTATTTTCCTGCTGCTGCTGCTGCTGCTGCTGCTGTTGCTGCTGCTGCTGCTGCTGCTGTTGCAGTAGTAGCACAGCTGCTACCGTAGCTGTCGACTTTCGCTGCTGCCGCTGACTCGCTGCTGCTGCGTCTTGCTGCTGGTTTAGGTGTCTCCTTTTGCTGCTGCTGCTGCCGTCTTGCTGCTGCGTTTGCTGTCTCCCTTTGCTGCTGCTGCTGCATCCGTGCTGCTGCTGGTATTGGCTCTTTCTGCTGCTGCTTTTTACTGGCTGCTGCTGCTGCTGCTGCTGTTTCTCTTGTGTGTCTGTCTCCTTTTGAGTTTGTCTGTCTCCCTTGGCCATCTGTCTCCTTTCTCCATTTTTCTTTTTCCACTTGTCTCTTCCCTGTCTCCTTTTGTCTCCTTAGTCCCTTTATCTGTCTCCTCTGTCTCCATCTGTCTCCTTTTGTCTCCTCCCCCTCCCGTTGCGCTTGTCTCCGCTGTTTGTTTTTTTGTCTCCTTTTTATTTTTCTCTTATTTTGCAGTATCTTATTCTCGATTTTTTTCCTTTTCATATATCTTCTTGCTGTCTCCTCTGCACTGTCTCCGTCCCTGTCTCCTATTCCATTTGTCTCCTTTTGTTGCTGTCTCCCCTGCACTGTCTCTGTCTCTCATCCTATTTGTCTCCTTTTCTTTCTGTCTCCTTTGCACTGTCTCCGTCCCTGTCTCCTATTCCATTTGTCTCCTTTTCTTTCTGTCTCCTTTGCACTGTCTCTGTCTCTGTCTCTTATTCCATTTGTCTCCTTTTCTTGCTGTCTCCTCTGCACTGTCTCCGCCCCTTTCTCTATTTGTCTCCTTTTCTTGCTGTCTCCTCTGCACTGTCTCCGTCCCTGTCTCTTATTCCATCTGTCTCCTTTTCTTTCTGTCTCCTCTGCACTGTCTCTGTCCCTGTCTCTCATTCTATTTGTCTCCTTTTCTTTCTGTCTCCGCCTATTTGTCCCCCCCCAGTTTAGCTGTCTCCTTTCCTCTTTGCTTACTTCCTTATTTGTCTCCTCTGTGCCTTTAAGTGTCTCCTTCTCTGTTTAAGTGTCTCCTTCTCTGTTTATTTGTCTCCATTGTTTTTTGTCTCCTTTGTCTATTTGCCTGTCTCCTTTCCCTGTTTATTTGTCTCCCATTTTTCTCTCTTTTCATTTTTAGTTTATTTTAATTTATTTTTTGTTTTCTCTATTTGTCTCTTCATTGCATTTCTCCATTTGCCCCAAACGGAGACAATCTTTGTCTCCTTTTGTCTCCTTTTGTCTCCTTTTTGTATTTGTCTCCTTATTTGCCCTATTGTCCCTTTTTTTCCCATTTGTCTCCGTTTTTCTGTGCCTGTCTCCCTAGTCCCCCACCTGTCTCTTCTTATTTGTCTCCTTTTTCTATTTGTCTCTTTTCTCTATTTGTCTCCTTTATGTATTTTCCTCTACTGCATTTGTCTCCTCTGCCCCTGTCTCCTTTCTGTCTCCTTCGTGTCTCCTTTCTGTCTCCTTTTTACTTTTTTCTGTCTCTCCTTTTCCCTTACTCTGCCAGTCTCCTTCTGCTAAAGCTAACTGTCTCCTTTCCGTCTCCTTTCTGTCTCCTTTCTGTCTCCTTTCTGTCTCCTTTCTGTCTCCCTTCTGTCTCCTTTCTGTCTCTTCCGTTTTCTGTGGGGTCTGTCTCCTTTCTGCCTTTCTTCTATTCTGCCACTCTGCTTTCTAACCTGTCACCTTCCTGTCTCCTTTTTTCTCCCTTCTGTCACCTACCTGTCTCCTTTCTGTCTCCTTTTTGTCTCCTTTCTGTCCCCTACCTGTCTCCTTTCTGTCTCCTTTCTGTCTCCTTCCTGTCCCCTTTCTGTCTCCATTCTATTCTGTCTCCTTTGCATTCTGTCTCCTTACTGTCTCCTTTCTGTCTCCTTCCCATTGTCTCCCTTCTCTATTCTGTCTCCTTTTTATTTGTCTCCTTCCCTGTCTCCTATTTTGTCTCTTTTTTCTTTTTTCTACTTTTACTTTTCTCCTATTTTTGTCCCTTTTTGCCTCATCCCTATTCTGTCTCCTCTCCATTCTGTCTCCCTTCTATTTCGACCCCTTTCTATTTTGTCTCCTGTCTAACTTGTCTCCTTTCAAATTTGTCTCCTTTTAAATTTGTCTCCCTTCCATTCTGTCTCCTTTCAAATTTGTCTCCTTTCTATTTTATTTCTTTTTTCTTTTTCAATTTCTCCATCATTTTGTCTCTGTTTTTTGTCTCCTCTCTATTCTGTCTCCGTTCTATTTTGTCTCCTTTCTAATTTGTCTCCTTTCTGTCTCCTTTCTCTTCTGTCTCCTTTCTCTTGTGTCTCCTTTCTATTTTGTCTCTTTTGTCTCCTTTTTTAATTTTTCGATTTTTTTGTCCCTATTTTTTGTCTCCTCTCTATTCTGTCTCCTTTCTAATTTGTCTCCTTTCTGTCTCCTTTCTCTTCTGTCTCCTTTCTGTCTCCTTTCTCTTCTGTCTCCTTTCTATTTTGTCTCCTTTCTATTTTGTCTCCTTTCTGTCTCCTCTCTATTTTGTCTCCTTTTTGTCTCTTTTTTCTTTTTAAATTTTTCGATTTTTTTCTGTTTGTCTCCGAATTTAAAAAGGGCGTTTGCTGCTGCAACAGGCGGGAGACAAGCTACTCACTTCGTTGCTGCTGCTGCTGCTGCTGCTGTTGCTGCTGCTGCTGCTGCTGCTGCTTTCAATCCCCAAATAGAATACTATCTGAGCTGTCTCTTTGCTGCTGCTGCTCAAACAATTAAGAAAACAGCAGCAGCAGCAGCAGCAGCAGCAGCAGACCCAGCCCCAGCAACCAATAAACCCTAAACCCTAAACCCTAAACCCTGATTTTGCATTAATGGCATTCATACTCCAAGGCGCACACGCCGCACTGCTGCTGCAGCTGCTGCAATAGCAGGTGCTAGCGTGCTGCTGTTGCTGCAGCAGCAGCTGCTGCTGCAGCAGCTCCCCTTGCGGCTGCAGCAGCTGCCGCTACTGGTGCTACTGCTGCAGCTGCTGCAGTTACTGCTGGTGCTACCGTGCTGCTGTCGTTGCAGCTGCTGCTGTTGCGGCAGCTGCTGTTGCCGCTGCAGCTGCTGTTGCTGCTGCAGCCGCTGTTGCTGCTGCAGCAGCTGCTGCAGCAGCTGCTCTCGCTGCTGCCGCTGCTGCTATTGCTGGTGCTGCCGTGCTGCTCTCACTGCAGCTGGTGCTGTTGCTGCTGCTACTGGTGATGCCACCGTGCTGCTGTCGTTGCAGCAGTAGCAGCAGCTGCAGCAGCCGTTGCTGCTGCTGCTGCTGCTGCTGCAGCAGCTGCAGCAGCAGCAGCAGCAGCGGCTTCTCCAGCACTCAAGCTTGGATTATTTTTTTGGTGCGGCAGCAGCACCGCCTTTGTGTGCTGCACCCTTGCGATTGTTGCTGCTGCTGCGCCTCCTCTTCCCTTCTTGCTGCATCATAAGGTTTAGGCCTGCTTTGCTTTGTATCTTTTAGGGGCTTGCGCATGGCTCTGTTGCTGCTCCTGTCATAGCCCCCTGCTGCTGCTGCTGCTGCTGCTGCTGCTGCTGCTGCTGCAGCGGGGGAATGCAGTCGCTTGTCTGCTGCTCCTGGGGGTCGTGCTGCTGCTGCTGCTGCAGCGGCGGGCCGCCCTCCGGCTGCTGCTGGCTTTGCTGCTGCTGCTGCTGCTGCTGCTGCTGCTGCTGCTTGTTTTTCTTTCTCTTTCCCTGAACTTCTTGTGAAACTCAGCAGCAAATAAGCGCCAAATAAAACAGCAGCAGACTGAAGGATTAGCTTCTGTAGCCTCCTGCGCCCACGGATAGCAGCAATTGCTGCTGCAGCAGGGTCTGCTGCAGCAGGGTCTGCTGCTGCTGCGTCTGCTGAGGCTCCGTCCTCTGCTGCAGCAGATAGATGCCCTGCTGCTGCAGCAGGAACAGCAAACTCCAGCTGCAGCGGGGCGCCAATATATAACTCGCTGCTGCTGTTGCTGCCGAAGTGCTGCTGCAGCATGCGGGTCTGCTGCACACCCGTGTAGGCCCCCCCGCTGCTGCTCGGGAGCCCTGCTGCTGCTGCTGCTGCTGCTGCTGCTGTTGCTGCTGCTGCTGCTGCTAACAGTAAGGCGAGGAAAGAGGCAGCGCCCCCGTAGCCGCGCCTCGGGGCGGCCATTGGAGGAGGCACGGTGAACTTGCTGCTGCTGCTGCTGCTGCTGCTGTTGCTGCTGCTGCTGCTGCTGCTGTTGCTGCAGCTGCTGCGGAACCCTGCTGCTGCAGCAGCCGCTGCAGCAACAGGATTCCGCCTAAAGAAGGAACGCAAGGAGAGTAGAGCACAGAACAGCAAGGAGCAGCAACAACAGCAGCTGCAGCAGCCGCTGCTGCAGCAGCAGGAGGGGTTCCTGTCGTGCTGCTGCGCTGCAGCAAACTTGCTGCTCGTGGGATCTTTAGCAGCAGATTAAAATAGAAAAGTTATTACTTTGCTTTAATTCAAAGAAAAATAAACTCGCACAGACTCCTTATGCTGTTTGCTGCTGCTGCTGCTGCTGCCCCCCCTGCTGCGCCTTACCGGCGCTGCAGCTGCTGCGATTGCTGCTGCTGCTGCTGCTGCGATTGTTGCTGCTGCTGCGCGATTGCCGCTGCTGCTGTTGCTGCTACTGGAGGTCTATACAGTAGCAATTAGATATTTGCTATAATTTAAATAGTAGATTTAATTTCTAATTGTATTAATTAGGCAGAATATACTAGCAGCAGCAGCAGCAGCTGCAGATACACCCCACACCCGCCCCCTCCACTGCCGCTCCCCGCTCCAGGGGCGAGAGACAGTCGGGTGTCTCCTTGGAAGGGTTTAGGGTTTAGGGTTTAGGGTTTAGGGTTTAGAAGTGAAAAGAAAATGGTTGTTAGTGCATCTGCTGCAGTCCCTGGGCTTCTGCTGCCACCCGTGTAGTCGGCAGCTGCAGCAGGGTGGTTATACAGATTTCATTTGTTTTATTTCATTAAATTGAATTTAATTCAATTAATTTAATTGAATTAAATTTAATTTTCTAGAAAAAACAATGAAAAACTCCTCAATACGCTGCACAGGCTGCTGGGGGTTACAGAAAGGGGCAAGAAGTTAAGTAGTAATAACTGTCATTACTTTAATCCTTGCTGCAGCAGCAGCAGCAGCAACAGCAGCAGCAGCAACAGCAGCAGCACCAGCAGCAACAGCAGCAGCAGCAACAGCAGCTGCAGCAACAGCAGCAGCTCCCGCGTTTCCCTCTACTGGACCCTAATCTGAAGGCCTTCTCCCGCCCAGTAAAGGGCTGTTGTATTTTTTTCTCGTTTTTGCAAATATAATTATATTTTTTTTTAAGAAATATTATTACTAAGTCTATTTGTTGCTTTAGGGTTTTCTCAGGATTCTCCTGGCCCTTTCCAGTTCTAGTTTTTCCTCTTTTTGTTATTACCTGCCCCTGCTACTTTGCTATTATCATTAGCTGTGTTTATGGCTGCTAGAAGTAAATTCAGTATTATTATTACTATTATCATTACTATTATTATTGTTATTATCATTATTATTATTATTATTATTATTATCATTATTGTTGTTATTAATATTATTAATATTATTGGTATTACTATTATTATTGGTATTATTATTATTATTATTATTACCATTCTTGCCAGTATTTTTGACAACTACTATTGAATTTGCTTCTTATTATTAATTATATTTATTTGTTGTCATTGCATCTCCGCTCCCTTTTGAGATTAATGTTTATGCATGCACGTTCCGCTGTTAGTAGTGCAAGAATTTGAAAAAGGTAGTTTTTTGTTCTTTTACTTATTATTAGTGCTTGTCTTCATATTTAACACTATTGCCCGTGTTTTTTTCCTTGGTAATAAAAATAATGATAATAGTAATAATGACAATAATAATAATAATAATAATAATAATAATAATGATCATAATGGTAATGATAGTAATAATAGTAATAATGGTATTAATACGAATAAAAACAATAGGGCGTCTCCTTCCGCGCAGCCCTCGGCTACTCCTCCTCGGGTCCATACCTAAATGTCTAATAAAATAAATTCCATAGGCCTATCCCTGCATACAGCAGAAATCTGATAATATTTCTGTGCTTTTTTGGTGGTAGGGCTGTGGGGCTGTAGAAATCTGAGGTTCCCCGGCGGCTGTCCCTTCCCCACATTTGGGGCTCCACCGAAAAATTTTTAAGTAAAATTTTTTCCAATGCAGCCAAATAAGAGCTTCTGAATTAGATCAAAATATTCTTATTTGCCTTTTCCCCCTTTGGAGACAGTCTTATAACAAATGAACATTCACTGAGATGCACTGGAGGCAAAGAAAAGGTGGGGGTAACTGAGCCCCTAGTCTCGAACTCGGCGTAGAATCCGTTAGTTAAGGGAAAACACCACGGAGACAAGCACCGCCTCAACCCTGACCCAATAATAGGTCTAATGCTCAGCTTCAAGGGCTATTCCCCGCGGGGATCCTAGCAAGCCCCCCACAGAAGGTTATCTCGGGCCGACCAGCAACTCCTGTCTCCGGTGGTTTGAAAAAAAATACAGAAAAATAAATATATAGTTTACTCTAAAAGGGTATTACGAGCTGGAGGCGTCGAATGGGCATAGAGGCAAAAACAAGAACCCACTCTCACAGCTCTAGCTGAGAAAGAAGAAACTGGGATTTAAAACGATCCAGGTTTAGAGCCTGTGGATATTGGCAGAAACATAAACTTTCGCCCAATGCCTGGACCCTTCGCTGGGCCCCCAGATTATCAATTGTCTGCCTCCAATGAGGCATCTTCGTAGGGCCCAGTGCACCCCGGCAACAAGACTGTGTCGCATACACCGCAGCAAACTGGAGTGTACGTGATACAGGTTTCGTCTAAGCCTTGGGAGGGTGAGTGCACCTGATAAACTGTTCCGACAGGTTAATTGCAATTTCTTGGGGCCAGTTAATTTGGGCTGGATGGGGCCGTAGTTCAAGGCTGTGATTGTCTTCAATTTGAATCTGCAGGAGAGCTCAGAGCTCGCAGCACCTGCGCCATGCTCTGCAGCTGCTATGGGGTGACCAGTGGTTCACAGGAGTCATAAAGAACACATGTGTTAATTTTACCTGCCAAAAACAAATCCCGTTGCCTGTCCCCTCTCTGGCGCCAAAATGGAAGCAAATCCAGTGAAAATAGGGGAAGAAACAGAAACAAATCTAGTGAAGACAAGGGAAGAGACAGGCTGGCACGGCCGTCCCCGCTTTCTTCTTACGCCGCCTCATATTAAAAAAACTTCATCCCCCTCTTCCCTCCTATCACTGCCCCTTTAGCATATTTCCTTCAGAAGAGCAAACGCCTTATTTGGACGGGAAAGGAGACAAAGGGCCCGCAGCCCCAACAGGCACTGGGGCTCCGCTCTTAAGAGGAGGCTCCATGCTGAAGACCCCAGGGGACTGTTCTTACCTTTTGCTGCTGCGCATCAGCAGCATTATTGAGGCAGCAGATATTGCAGCAGGATGGGAGCAGTTTGTCTTCACTTGACTTGCAAGATATTGAAGGCTGGTTTCTTTCTTGCGCCGGATTCTGTGGCTCCTCGCTTTTCTACTGGGGAGAAACAGAAAAAAATAAATCTCCATCGGGAGTTTAAGCGAAACGCATGCACTGCATGCATTTCTCGGCCATTTCCTGTAGCCGCGTTGCTCTGCGGCGATGTCTCCTGGGGCTTCGCTTCTGGGGGCTATGAATCCTCTTTCTTTTCTTATCGTGGAATAGGCAACTGCTGTTTGAACCTATACACATATTCATGGGAGTATAAATAGGTATGCTTTTGGGGTTTAGCTAAAGCTGCAGATAGTATTGTTGGTTGCTGCGGCTGGAGTAGGAGACAGGGAGACGAGGGGACAGGGTGTCTCCTCGAATGCGGCGGGTATATGTACTTCTACTTGCATGCAGGAGTTATGGTGAGGACAGAGAAGAAAGAAAATGCATTAGACGGGATTGGCGCATGCAGCGAAATGGGGCTTCTCTTAGTCTGCATGCGCCGCTGCCTGCCAGCAGCAGCTGCAGCAAATGCTGCTGCAGCAGGTGAAAGGCCCATCAGCACCCGGTTGTGCTGCTGCGTCTGAGACAAATAGAGACTAGAGGGGATTTTACCTTTATTCAAAAGCCTTTATCTTGAGTAGTTTGAGGTTGTTACAAACCATGGTTCTTTTAACTGTATTGAAGGGCTCTGATTTATTGTGTTTGTTTCCGTAGGGTTTAGGGGCTAAGTTTTTGTCTCCTTTTGTTTAGTGTTCAGTTGAGGCCGAGGGGTTTGTGCTTATGCTGTATAAGGCTTATACGCCTAGGGTTTAGCTGTTAACCCCTAGAGCCTATACTCTGTCTCCTCAGGGCCCTCTAGTATATTCTCTGTGGGCAATGGTTTGGGTCTATGTTCATGCAAGGATTTTATGACAGTTGCATTATCTTTAGAGCCTTTTCCACTTCAGCAGCAGCAGGTGCAGCAGCAGCAGCAGCGAGAAAGAATGCTGGCTGCAGCAGCAGAGACGGCAGCGGTAGCGGCAGAGTCTGCGTCTCTTAGAGCAGCAGCTGCTGTAACAGGCATGAAACAGTAGCAGCAAATGCTGCAGCAGCAGCAGCAAATGTTGCAGCAGCAGCAGCAAGCAGCAGCAAGCGCCCTGTCTCCGTTAATCGAAGTCTTGCTGTCGATACACCGCAAACTGCTGCCCACTTGCCCCTTCTATATTTGTCGATGCCATATCTCTGCATATATGTGTTTTAGGGTTTAGGGTTTGTGAGTTAATCGTAAGATGGCAAAGAGACAGTCGGGGACAGCCAGGTCTAGGGTTTAGGGTTTAGGGTTTAGGGTTTGGGGTGTCTCCCGCCGACTGGCCGCTCCAGTGGCTGGTGTAGTTACCGACGCTAGCAGGTAGCAGCTGCTGCTCAAGAAGCAGCAGCAACAACAACAGCAACAGCAGCAGCAGCAGCAGCAATACCAGCAGCAGCAGCAGATGCTGCAGCAGCAAGAGCAGCAGCAACTCCATAGAACAACCCCACCGCCGAGGCCCCCCGCGTGGGGTGTCTTTAGCCCAACGGGGGGCCCCCCAGCCCCGAAGCAAAAGAAAAGAGCATAAGAAACAGCAGCAGCAGCAGCAGCAGCAGTATCAGCAGCAGCAGCAGCAACTGCAGCAGGGACGGGAGCAACAGCAGCAACTGCAGCAGCAAGAGAAGCAGACCCACGAGGCCCCCCACCCTATAGGGTGGGATGCAGCAGAGCAAGCCTAAGGCAGTGCTGCTGCTTTAAACAGCAACAGCAGCATGAAAAACCCTAAACCCTAAACCCTAAACCCTCGAGGAGGGTGGTTAATGCAGCTGCTGCTGCTCCGAGTACGGACGGGGCCCCTGTCCAGAGCAGCAGCAGCAGCAGGTGGCTCGCTGCTGCAGCCCTGGGGCCTTCTGTCTCTGCTGCTGCTGCAGTTCCTAAGTATTGTATTTATGTTTGTTGTTTAGTGTTGTTCGTCTCTGTAGCTGTTGCTGCAGCAGCTGGTGGAGCTGCAGCAGCTGCAGCAGCTGCAGCAGCTCCCGCACTGCTGCTGCTGTTTTAGGCGGACGGCTGTCTCCTGCTGCTGCCTCCCGCTGCTGCAGCACCGAAATCAGCAGCAGCAGCTGTCTCTTTTAGCTCTTTTTGCCGCTGTATAGACACCTGGAGCTGCTGCTGCTGCTGCTGCTGCTGCTTCAGCCAACCCGTTCGAGACACCTTGCCCACCCGAGTGGCCGCAGCGCAGCAACTGCAGCAGCTGCTGCAGCAGCAGCAGCAGCTGCCGCTGCTGCAGTTGCTGCTGTTGCAGCAGCAAGACAACCTCAGCAACGCCTACCAACGCCAGCCGCCGCACGCTATATGCCCTGTCTGCTGCCCCGGCAGCAGCAGCAACAGCAGCAGCAGCAGCAGCTAGGAGCAGCAGCAGCTGCTGCTGCAAGCAGCATCGAGGCCAGTAGCTGCAACTGGGGCTGCAGCAGCAACAGGAGCAGCAGCAGCACCAGCAGCAACAACTGCAGCAGCAGCAGCAGGGACTAGACTCCTGGGCTCTAACGACAGGTCGCCTACTGGGGGGTTGCTGCTGAGACCAGCTGACTGCAGCAGCAGCAGCAGCAGCAGCAGCAGCAGGCTCACTGCAGTAGACTGCGGAGCAGCAGCCGCATCAGCCTTTCCCTCTGCAGCAGCGGCAGCCCCAGTAGCAGCAGTAGCAGCAGCAGCAGCAGCAGCAGGATGCCATCGGGAACGCATGCAGCCCCCTCTGGGACTGCTGCTGCTGCTGCTGCTGCTGCTGCAGGAGACACAGAAGAAGAACTATTCTGGGCTGCACTAGATGCACAGACATTCAGTAGAGTAAACCCGCAGCTGCTGCTGCTGCTGCAGCAGCACCAGCAGCAGAGCAAGGATTTTCTTGACTTCGCGCTGCCGCTGCTGGAAGCAAGAAGCAGACGGCGCAAGCAGGAGCAGCAGCGGAAGCAGCAGCAGCAGCAGCAGCAGCAGCAGCTGGTGGTGCACACAGCATCTGTTATTCTGTCTCCTCAGGACTTAAACCCCACAGAAGGAGACACTCAGCAGCAGCTGAAAACTGAAGAGGAAGAGCAGCAGCAGCTGCTGCAGCAGCTAGAAGAGCTGCAGCAGGAGCTCCAGGCAGAGCAGAAGCGCCACCAGAAACAGCAGCAGCAGCAGCAGCTGCTGCTGCAGCAGCAGCAGCAGCAAGCAGCAGCACTCGCCAACGCCGCGCAAATAAATGCAGCAGACAAGAGGAAGCTAACAGGCCCCAGCAGCAGCAGCAGCAGCAGCAGCAATGACAGTAGCGGGTGGGGGCCTGTTGGCCCCGCAGCAGCAGCAGCAACAGCAGCAGCACAGCAGCAGCACCCATACCAGCAGCAGCGGGTTGCTGCTGGTGCCGCTTGCAGCCCCCGCAGCTGCTGCTACGACCCCCCCCC
>HG710423.1:358-15037 GCA_000499725.1 Eimeria brunetti
TGCATATTAGCCAGGGAATGACGGCCACATCCACGCCCAATATGATTGTGACGAAGTGGAGCTGGCTGCTTGGAGCGTGTTACTCAAACCGTTTTTTGTCCGAAGGGCAGCCATAACCGAAAGCGTTCAAGACACTTCGGGGGATATCATGTGCATGAAGGCCGGGAACATAATACCCGCTTGCCTTTGCAAGTAGGTTGTAGTGCTACCAGCACTTTACCGAGAGATGAGGATCTCAAACAGAAACAAGCGACATATTCAGACACGTTACCTACCTGTAACGCATAACAGCTTTACTAACCCTGCCAAAAAGGGACCAGACCCCTGCACGACCTGTTCC
This sequence comes from Eimeria brunetti, assembly GCA_000499725.1. Classification (NCBI taxonomy): domain Eukaryota; phylum Apicomplexa; class Conoidasida; order Eucoccidiorida; family Eimeriidae; genus Eimeria; species Eimeria brunetti. The sequence goes on from HG710423.1 coordinate 699, forward strand.
GCTCCCGTTTCTGCCACTTAATGCCTAGGCAATGCGTCACAAACTACGGGTTCCTTTGTGCCACGCCAATTCAAGCAAGGCCTATTTGCTGTGCTGCCGCTCCTACAGCTGCCCGCCCTTCGCTGTTCCCGCCCCCGGCAAAGCAACTACCGTGATACATAACCAATCCGGCTCTGAGCACTACTAAACATCAAGCACACATCACTGCCTAACCCCTGCCTGCTCCTACAAAGTATTCCGCTGCACTTTTACTGCCTCACAAATTCACTGCCACTGTTTGGAATGTCAGGCACCGTCTCCCAAGCGCATATTGCGTGCCGGAACACAAATAGAAATAAACGTAAAACGCGGGAACGGCTAGGATGGGATAATTTCGTACCACATTTCACATTGCAACCCCACAAGTCCGCACGTACGTGCACGACCACGCCTGCCCCCATACAAGCTGAACAGTGACATTACCCACAACGGCTCTCAATGGATAACTTTGCCTTGGGTTCTTCAAACGTGCTAAAAAGTGTTATAGTTGCTAAAGGCTTGGCGTCTTCGCAGCTGTGGCAGCTAATCATCTGCATACTCTCTGTCCCGAACAGTGCGCGATAGCAACGCTTGAAAAGCTTCCACCGCACTGCGCCCGTACTCGTGCCTACACACAACATAACCCTACGTTCTCCGCATTCAGGCGCCCTAGCTCTCCCCCAAATGATGCGCGTGCACATGCTCATATTAACACAGCCAAGTTCACAAAACTTAAGCTTAATACAAATTCCAGAGCTGAGCGCCCGGCTACATGTAACATATTTGGGCAAATAATTCAACTAGAAAAAGCAAGAGAAAGCAATCGGATGGATAACTTTAAACCGACGGAAATGTGGGATGAAGAAGAAGGCGGATCTTCTAGTTTGAGCAAATGTTTCGCAACATTCGCGGGGAATTGTGTTCGTAGCTCCTTTCTACCAATGTCGGAGGCGGTCTTGATAAAAAGAAGCTAGGGGCTCCCCGTATCAGGAGAGGTAGCTCCAGAAAACCAGGAACACTTGCCCAAGTTGCACCCACTCCGGACACAAAGCAGTTAGGTATGCTACGCGAACCCGTAGCACTGCTTGTAGACACAACAAAGCCCGCTTTCGTCTGTGCCGCGAAGGTAAGCGTCACCAGTTCCATTTTGCATGCGCCATGTGCATTAACACATTCGCGTTGCCTGCGCCGCCGACTGCGCCCGCTCTTCGTTATTCCCCGCAACCACCACCATATATAATCAGGCTACCAGCCAATGCTTTGTAGCGTATAACACAAATAAGCGCATATCGGCTGCTTCCTCCTGCCAAATGTTGCGTAGCGCAGGTACCGCCTTACCATTTCAGTGGCATCATTTGAAATATCAAGCACTTTTTGTCCAACGCACTCCGGCTGTCGGGACATCCCAATAAAGTAAAAGGTAAAAAAGAGTTCGGTTCAGGGGAAATACGTTTTCAATACACATTAAACCCAAACGTTTCACAAGCGCGTGCATTCTTGTTTACATCCATGCCTGGCAAACAGCCTGAAACGCAAATGGCCCTACAACTGCGCGGCCCTTATGACCGTGCTGTCTGCTTCAGACACCCTGTACGTTGCTAGCAGCTCGTGCAGTTAATTACGTGCATACATTCTGGACAAAGCAACGTGCAGCCGCAATGCCAAGGAAAGCTTTTCCAGAATGCTCCAGTAGACATGGATGCAAACTGCATAAAGGAACGGTGTTTACTAACAGAGATCCTTTATATCGCGGGAATGTATTGTTCTCACGGCAGAACTTTGTTTTTATTTTTCTCGCTGGCGGGACAGGTTCTAATCATGGCAAGCGACCGGAGGCCCAGCAAGGCATCAAATGCGTACCAATGCAGTTGCCTGCGTCGGGCGTCCTTGCCGGATCGCCTCTTCTTAGAGGGCTAATGGTATTCGGAAAGCTTCAAGACGGAAAAATATCCAGAGCGCCTAAACTTGGCCGCGATATATCACGTTCTCTGGCGGTGGAGAGCTGCGACGAAGAGCCTGTCGCGAACTGGCTAACCCAAAGAAAAGCCAGTAATACATTCGAGCATTGCCCCAGCTTCCACCATATAATCGTTCACCTATTCTCCCCGAACCAGAAGCATCTTCGCGCGCTAGCCGTTCGGTGCTCCTTCGTTTTGACCAATAACTACACAGAGAGCGACGGCTTTAGCGTTCCTCTGTGCAGGCGCCATGCAAACTTGCACAACTCGCGTTGGCCGCGCCGCCGGCCGCAGTCTCCTTAGCGTTATTTGCGTTTCCACGCAGTGCAGCTACTATCACGCCACAAAGGGTTAACCGCCAGAGTAGTCGCAGCTTCTTCTTGTCACCTATTGCATTGCCCGTTGACTGCCCCACCAATCTCTGGCATCGCTTAGAAGGCCAGAGTTAGTTTCGCAAACGCATAGCGCGGGGTGAAACTTCCCGTCGAAGTGGATACGAGACACTGTCTGAGGGAAATCAGCATCCACCTTTTGTCAGACTGCAAAACCGTAGATTTGTGTGCATGCGCATACACATCAATGCCTGTCAAATGCTGTAATACAGTACCCATGTCCACGCAAACCATATTATTACCACTTTCAGTGCATACTCTCTAGGGAAACGTAGCGAGCAATAACATCGCCAGGGAAGGCTTAGCACCCCGTGAACGCGCGCACTCAAGCTGCACAACTCCACGATGGTTGCAGATGCAGGATCCCTAGCTGCCGATACTTCCGTTAGCCGAGCGACCTGATACCAACTAGAGCCGTCTAGCGTAGCTCACGTTCGTCATCGAGCATGAAACGATGCTGCCGGATGCATGAGCCTTCGTCGTTGCAGCAGCTTCAAAAGGCCAAACTCAATAAAAGTTGTTCCAGGCGCTCCGGAGGCACCACCTGAGTGGTGGCACACGGTCTGCTTGCCGTTTTCTTTTATCTACTCTGTCGGAGTGACATCAACACGTTTCCGCAAGATACTAACCTGGGAGGAAAGTCCATGGTGCATTCAAAAGTTTCACCGAATCCCAGTAATGCACCTAATAAAACCCCAGCACAACGGAGCTCTCCAAAAAGCGCCCACCTGCACTGAAGTACTTGCCTGTCGCACAACAGATACAGAATGGGCGTCTAGTTTCGCTTTTCCTTGTGCAGTTGCCCATCCAATTTACACAACTCATATTGGTCGCGTCATCGGCGGTGGGCCGCCCTGCGTTATTCACGTCCTCTGCAGGGCAGCTGCCGTCATGCATGACCGAGCTGGCTGTACGGAGATGTGCCGGAGCATATCACCGTGTAGGCGCTGCCCAGATGTACTACTTACACGTGTGCTGCCTCACTAACTCACTAACGTTGTTTGGCATGTTAGGTCCTGCCTCGCAAACGCGGACCGATTACCGAAATACCTGCCAAAGCAGAAACCGAAAAACGGGACCAGCTAAAGGAGAAAGCTCCTGCTTCCATTTGCATTGCAATTCCACGAATATGCACTCGCGAATGCGCTCATCCATGCCTGGTCTCATACGAGCTGAAACATTACAGTACCCACAAGGGCACCCAGAAGATAAATTTGCTTTCGAGTTTCCAACCTTGCCACTAACTCCTCGAGCAGCTGAACGTCTGGAAACTCCACAACTCTGCAGCAAATTTTGGGAGCACTTCCTGGAGAAAACAGCGGGTGATCTTAATGCCAGAGAAAACTCCGCAGCACCGCGCCTGTAAAGGCGCGCACACAAATTGCCTAACTGCACAAGGCTCAGACATGCCGGTCCCCTGGTTGGCCGGCAGATATTGCGTATACACTTTTCAGGAGGTTGCGGTGATTATAACCTAGACAAGCCAAAGCCCAACCTTAGTACCAATTGCAAAACCAAGCGGCTGGCTGTATTGTACATTCTTATCGAATCCCTTCCGGCTGGAAGGCCAAGTGCGATCAGAAATGTTTCGCAGCAGAGCAGCCACACGAAGCGAGCTGCTCGGCAGTCTTTCTCCTCTATGGATAGTAGACAAGTGCTACGATGCCATGCAGAGATATTGCTAGCTCTAAAGCATACCAGTGGCACACACATACATTGTACATATTCCGAACATGCAACGGCCTGACTAATTTTACCGAAGGTGAAGCACCCACCTGCACTGAGTTTACCGAAGGTGAAGCACCCACCTGCACTGAGCTTTGTGCTTTCTTCTGTGCCGCCCAATAAATACTCAATTTGCTGCACGTCCATCTATCTTGGGTGCAAGCATCACGCCAATTTGAACAAGTCTTGTAGGCCGTGCAGTCGGTGACAGCCTGCCCTTCGCTAGTCCAATTCTCCGCAAAGAAACTACCATTATACATAGGCATGCTGACTGTCAATACTACTGAATATCCAGCACGCATCATTGCGCAGTTGCTGCTTATTCCTATAAAGGCTTGCGCTGCAGATGCACTGCCTCACCAATACACTGATATCGTTTCAAATGCCAGGCCCTGCCTCGCAGGCGCATATCGCGAATCAAGGTACGCCCCGAACTAGGAGCAAGGCACGGGAACGGCTAAAGCGGAAAAAACTCCTAATTCTACTTTCAATGCAATTCCACAAATGTGCACGCACGTAAATGGGGTGTCTATGCCCAACGGTGAAGCGCAACGGCACCAACAAAGGCACCCAAAATATAAGTTTGCTGTGGAGGTTCCGCACTAGCTTCTAGCCCTTCGGAGACCTAAACAGCTCGCTACTCCGCAACTCTGACGGAAAATCGTATGCATACTTTCTGGAGAAAGCAGGGTGTGTCGTAACGCCAGAAAAGGCTCCGCTGCACCGCTCCGGTAAATGCGCGCACACAAACTGAATAACTGCTAGATTCATGCACATGCAAGTCCAATAGTTCACTTTCAAATACTGCGTATACGCCTGTCTGCAGTATCAGCTGAATTTAACCTAGACAGGCCAACCTGCCCCAAGCCTAGTACAAACTGCCTAATAGAGCTGCTTGCAGGGTGTGTCCCCGTCGAGTCACTCCTTGTTTAAAGACCAAAGATAATAGGAAACATCAAAGGCAAAGACAATATATCACACCCGTATGCTAAGGGACTGCCGAGGTCCCTTTGGATGGAGATGTAGTAGAAACATCATCTCTGTCGGTGGCTTGTTCGAAAGGATATCAGAATCACACTCACATATTGCATCTAACAGCAGCAAAACGCGGTCAGACCAATCTTGAAAATCCCTAAGCACCCGCTCGCACCAGTATTTGTGCTTTAATTTTGCGTTACTCAGTGGCTGCACAAGGGATGACAATTTTGGCGCTCTTCTGTGGAAGCGCCAGCCGCATTAACCGAGCCGTACTGGCGACCCCCTCCGGCGTTTACGCCCTCCGCTATTTTCATTACTCTGCCCAGCAACTCCACAAAGTATTGGGGCAAATAGTCAATGCTACTATTCGCTGCACTGCACACAAGTCACCGTATTGGCGTCTCCTCCTGCAACCACCTACTGCACTGCGCATACGCTGTTTCACCAATTTGCTGACATCGTTCGTAGTTTCGGAGTTTGTCTTGCGGCCAGATTTTACTTGTCGAAACATTCCGTTACGCTAGAAAGCAGCTGATAGCATGGTTTAACAAAGAAACGCATGTTTCTCTTCAAACTCCACCTCCATAAATATGCACGCACAAACATGCGCATCAGTGACGGCCACAAGCCAACCTGAAAAGGAACGGTACTCATTCCCGCCCACAGAACATGAATTTCCGTTTCAGATGCGCACTGTCTGCGAAAAGGAGCCGGCCCTCGCAACCCCAGAGCAGGCCTTGCCACAGCGCTTCCGTAGAGGCGCCCATACGAAGTGTTAACCTGACGATGTTCACAGGTCTCTTGGCTCGCCGCCAGATACAACGCCTACTCCTATACGCAGACGCAGGCGACTTCCAAAAGGAAACGCAAGCCAACGAAAGGCTTGGCAGCGATTGCAAAACGACGCAGCTGGCAGCGTCCTCTTCATAACGCTGTTTGATGGAAGACCAGCGAAGACTGAACACGTTCAAGGTGCAAAGTGAGTATAATACGCATCAAATCAGATGCGCTACATCACATTTGCCTTGGGTATTGACTGGGACGTGCTACATACAAGAACCTGATATGGTGAGCTAGAAAGACTACTGCCGACGGATTCATAAACAACAACTATTCCCAAGACGAAACAGCCTAATTTATATCGCCGAACCAGAAATGCGGGTCCTGCTCCCTTTTGTGCTGCTAAAAGGTTGCACAGGAGGTTAATCGCGTCGTTTTCTACCGTGCAGCTGCAAGTCTACAGAAGTATGGTTTGCCAAGCAATGGCCCGCAGCCTTCCTTTTGCTGTCGCCTTCGCTGTAGAACGAGTCCCTCCGCACATAAGCAGGATGAGCGCCAGTGCTACTTAACGTTTCCTGGAAAGTACCTCGTGGTCGCTTTTCCATCTTACCATACATTTCACTGCACGAATACTGATTCACCAGTTCGTTGACATCGTTATTGATGCCAGGCATTGTCGTGCAAACGCATGGCCCAGGACTGAAAATTCCCACCTAGGTATCTACGAAGGCAAAACTATTTGAGCAGAACGAGTATTCACGCCTCCTTGCACTATAGCTTAATACAGTGCACGCGTGTTAATATTTGTGCATGCTCTCATACAATCTGAAACGCAACGAATTCCGCAGGAGGATCCAAGAGAACAATTGGGTTGGCGCGCTTCCGAGTTGCAACAAACTGGTCAACTTGTTAGGCACCCCGAGTTTCCACAGTTTTGGCTACTTATTATGCGCATGCAATATGGCCAGTCCCACAACCGATTGCAATATGAGGATTAGACTCGTCGCGGCCACAGACATGCGCACACAGGCTGCACGACCTCTCCACACCATCACCTTCAGGTCGAGTGAATTTCCGCACAAGCACTGTGTGGCGCGTTGGAAGCGTGCACGCTGAGACTGCCCCTCTGAAGATGGTTGGGCGGATGTGTGTTTGCCTAGAAGAAGCAGCCAAAGGAAAAAGAAGCAAGTCGAATGTCGATGGCATTCTTAAAAGGGACAATAGCCATAGTTTAGGCAGTGTCCAAAATGCACCTTTAACCTGAAGAGCCTTACGTTGCACAGAAATGCCTTTAAGAGCCATGCCCATATGCACCATCCCTACTCTGTCCCTGGAAGCCCTCGCACCGCCATTACCCTCTGCAGCCCCTCTCAGCTCGTTCTCGGGAACCAGAATACCTTTGTAGAGGCTCAGTTTTGTACTAGGTGAATGCGGCAGCAATGCATACTTCGAATCCGTTACCGTCCGCACCCGTTGGTCACTCTCCATATACACTGCCTCCGCATGACACTACGACGTGCCGCGGGCGATTGACTTGCCCCGCTCATGCGCATCGAAAATACATGGGTACGCAGTGGAAGCGAATGCAGCAAAACACGCATGAACTGATCATACCCCAGCAAATCCTTATATTTAAGTTAAATACGTACTCTAAGCAGCTCGTCCTAGGTCAAACGCCTCGCGCATGAACAGTTACGTAGGACAGTTCGTCCCTAGGTGAATCTACTTTCGTGCGCTCCACACTAGACGATTGTGATGCTGCACTTTAACTTGTTTGCCATTTTGCAGCACGTCGCATAGACTGGGCATACTGCCTACACAAGGTACCAACATTGAACAGCGCAAGAAGGCTCTGCCTCTCCTGGGTTGAAGAAATTCTGCACATGCGCATACGAATTGCTCTCAAGCACACTCTCAAAACGCATGTGTGGGGGCCTCCAACACATCATGCGTGCACCTGAAGCTCCTTCGTAACACTTTGACTACCTCTTCCTCAGAGTAGTGTATACGCATAATAAACCAGGCACACTGGTGGTGCTCCGGGTACGCCAACGGTTGCATGTCACGCGCCAAGCCGGAATGCAAACCGCCAGACGCAGAACTATGATTCCTCCTGCACGAAAAGTGTGCTAACGCCGTGTTTTACGGAACCTTCTGCATTCTAAACTCAAGATATAGTGGCCCTACCTGCTAAACACGACTGGGCACACAATAGGTTAGCCCAACTCGCCGCGCAGGTGTACGCTGCCTTGAGCAGCAATGCATCAGCATGAACAATGCAGCCGGTCCACGCAACCCATGATATTGAAACACGTAACTAGCTCTCTACGCAGATACGTGTACGATGTGATAGGGGAAGCGATTGACCCACGCTCACCGGAAAAACTGTTATGCCGGTAGTTGGACAATGGAACATGACCGGCCCCCCTCATACAATGCAGAACGTTCCAGTTCACCCTTGGGAGCTGGTCCTGCAATGTAATAGTCTCCCGTCAGAAAAGCATCAAAAGACGCGTGCATACTTGCTGAAACAGCCCAACCGCAGGCATCTTTCAATTCACTCCGATTGTGCATACATCTGGGCGAGTCGAAGGTCAAAGCCTGTATTGAAAGTGCTCAACCTTTGAATGTGGTGAGACCTACAGCCGGTACTGGCTTGCTACAGGCCACACGCTAAAACTAAGGAGCAAGAAAACACGTACAAGACTAGCTCCGAAAGCTGCTACCAACTCTCGTAATCCAAAATACAAACGGGGAGCTGGTGTGTAAACGCCAACCATATCAATTTTGGCACGGTGAGATACGTGGACAGGGGACTAGGCTGTTCTCTTGACACTGGTTCAACATCGCCGCGCTCCTGAGACAAGTAGGTACCCCAGCATCCAGAAGAGCGACAGCGTTAAAAGCACATAATCAACAGAAGCGGTCATAAACAAGGCTTTGCGCAACTCCCCGGGCTCGTGAGATTCCTGCAGGTCGCATGTTGCCAATATGCGGCTTGCAGCACGGTGTAGTAGTATCGTACAACCAACGGAGGCTGCAACGGGGGCACGCCCTTAATCTCGTAGACTGAATGGTGGTCAGGATTACAGTGCGCTTGCCTCGTACAGCGCTGTACGACGCTAGTAGTCAAAGTTGTCAGCACAGTAGGGGGAAAGGGGCTTCAAGTCCGCAAAACATGAAAATATTTGGGATTAGCTTGCGAACCGGGGTTTCAATATCCGACCCTTGGAAAAGGGGCTGCTTGAGCCTGCCCTCGCGAACGTAAACACATAACATGGATGCATTTTACCACTGGGTACGAACGAACTCGCTTAAGGTGACAAAATTGTCGGCGGCTATTTTGTGAAAAGCCAAGCTCCATATTCTGCACTTTCGCACCTGTCGAAAGTCCCTTTTGCAGGTGAGCGCTTCAATGCGGGACCAGCAAGTCACCGTGCACGCTGAAGCTCAGTCCTTGCACAGACCGCTACCACAGCCAACATAGGGGTCATTCTTAGGCTGCCAAGGTTACGTTTTGGAGATTTGGGCGTCGGGGAGGCAAATCGGAAGGAAAACGAGCACGAGGAGCTGCCTGCCGTTCAAAGGTAAAAGGTAGGGGAAGACGCAGGAGGGCAGGCGTGCAAGCAGTTTGAGGTAAACTTAGCCTGTGACGCAACTGAACCTGACAAGCGCTGCAGGTGCACTTAGTAAGAAGCAGTCATACACTTATAAGAACGTCTGGAAACATATGAGTCGAATACATTTATACGCGCTGGCCGCAAACCGGAGATACTAAAAAGAAATATTCACGCTGATGCAGTTGAACTAACGTCAACCCTTCTGGTTGCCTACAACAGATGATAACTTTGTATGAACTCTACTGTGATTCGTAGCCTTGGGATTTCTTTAATGGAGCACGTTGAATGAAGTCAGCATTGGCGGGATGAATCAGCGAACGATCACGCACTCAGTTCCCCCAGTTTGGCACGCGCCTTTTGTAGATTCTACAGCAGGGTTCATCGTTCCATGCAAGGTATATTGATCACTCTAGTCCAAACTTTTCTCCAAAACACACGTGACGAAACGGGCTTTTACAGGTGCTGCTACGAGAGTAGTAGCACCTAGAGCATGTGTGCGTCAGAAGTAGTTTCAGCTGGAAACGGACTTCCTGAAGAGGCAAAATGTGCCGCATTTCAAGCTTTTTACGTTCATTAGCCATGGGTGTGCACGTCTGCGCTCTCAAAAGCATAATATTCGCCCAAAAAAAGTATGCTCCCATGGAAACCCAGAGAAACGTCATATTGATTTCCCTTTGCCAAATTGCCAAACGACACGCGATGTAGGATATGGTACTGGGAGAAAATGAACCTTGCTCACGAAAGTTTTTAGTTCGAGATGCCCATGCAGCGCCATAGCAAAAATATGCTCTTCACCGCCGTCTGCTTGGGGCATCGCGTCCTTGCTTCGCATGTCAATGGAGGAACGTACGAGCTGGTGCCATGAATTCCTGCCGGATAAAGGCCTTACTAAAGGTACTGCTGGGTGTTGTGGCTGGTGCACCTTTTAAAGGCCCTCGCGGCTAACCCCGTTTGGTATGCCTTGCCAGCCTAGGTCGACTTTACATGTCGGCACCAGTGAATTGAGCTTCCCAAGCAAAACCCTGGTGATAGTATTACCTAAGCCCATTCGCTTAATCCTCATTCTAAGAATCGAAAGAGAGCAAAATGAACGAGCCGACTGACGGTTGGGAAAACGGATATAACGTGGTTGCAATCGGCTGTACTCCATGAGCATGTTCGCGTTCAAAGCTTGGCTGACGCAGATGCGCATCCCCTTTTCGGCGAGGCCTGCTTGTTTGCGATATTGCGCCGCTATACGCCTCAGCAAATAATGCATCCGGGAGTTTGTCCCGCCATTCAGCGCTGCCGTCTTGTGTCAACTAGGGAAGGTCACAAACACGGCAGGCCCCCGCAGCTGCTGACAACGAAAAATTCTGAGGAGACCTATTTCATCAGAACCCAGCATGCAGAAAGATGTCTTCAGTCCTACACGTTCTAAGCCACACTCATCCATTAGCACTCTCAATTGCAGCTGTTGAACCAAGCGTACTGCCTGAGACGAACAAATACGCCGCGTTTTAAAAGAAAAAGAGCCGTTTGCCAGGTGCTTGACTTGGAGAATGCGCCGTCCGTGACTACCATCGTTGAAAAAGACTTTACGGCAGAGTGGCGCCCTTTCATAACTAAGGCAAACTCAAAACGTGACGCAAATGCTCGACCAAAGCAAACCTGACTGCTGTGCAGAAAATACCCCAGCATTCACTGAAAAGGTCTCGGCTCGTCATCGCCTCAACCAGATGCTGCTAGTAACAATGCTTGGCTCACTAGCATGACATTGGTGTAAAGTGCAGCATGTGCAAAACAACGGTGTAAAAGGTGCCTACAGCCTGCACACACGGGGCAAACTGTCTACCGGCAGTCAATAGTAAGCCCCTGCTGGCAAAGAACACGCAGTATAGTTTCCATTTCATACGAACACGTAGGGTATAAGCAATGTATCCACGGAAACTGGAGAGTTTTGGCCGTCAGAGTGCCGCCTTTTCATGCAGTATAGCTGCAATGCAAGGGAATTATGTTCCCAGCATATCTCCCACCCTAGTGAAGCTCCTGTACCGCAGGTACGCACCTGCGGTCCGGCCGCCGGTAAGAGTCAAAATACCTGGACTGGAAGACGCATTTTGTCATATACATATACGGAGTAGATTAGTATGCCTATTAACATCACTGAGGACGTTTTGTGGTACGGGGCAAAGGCGAAACATTGTAGCAGCCAGCGTAGCCACTACTCTTGTCACAATCTTGTCCAATGACGGCGCAGACTGCCACAGCAGCCTACGACCTGAATTACTAGAAGTCTTCTTGCTCGGCGCCCCACGCTCCCTTCTAAAAATGTTTGTAACCTTCTGCACTTCGGAGGGGACAGTGTGAAGATGCATGCCTCTACAAGCAAAGCGAAAAACGGTAGCATATAACTGCAGCAGCTGGAGGGCTCTACTTCGAGAGCCCTGCAAAAGCACACACAAGGGATCTTCGAGGTAGCATACCTCATAGAGCTGTTAAAACTGCATTGCAGGTGCATAGCCCCGTTACTAGAGATGCACGGCACAGCAGGCTAGCTCGGATCTCGGAGGAAGTGACAGCAGGAGTTAAGCTGGCATGTTGGCTCGCGATCCGTTTCAAAGGTCTTCTCAAAGGGATCACATTGGAATAGATGCTGCCTGCTTTATTTCCTGGTACTTGGCGTGCAGTTTCCCAATGTCCCTGGCATTCTGCACAACGCTTTCGGGTGCTCGTATCTTCAGACAGTACACTTGTAAAGCAATGACACAGTTCAATATGGACACGTTCAGCTGTGTGAAATGGCACGTGCTAATGGTTAATGACGGCATAGGCCTTAAACTAGCCGACGCACATTTAAAGACTCGCAGATATGGAGCTGTCACGGTAAGTCAAGCACCTATGCCATGGCCAGCGCAGCTCTCCACATTCCCAAGAGGCTCCTGAAGTCTGCCTCTGCAGCTTTCACTGGCGGATGGGGCGTACGTCCGTTGGAGCAGTGCTATTCTGTGGTAAGTCATGTTTTGGCTATGTCAATAAATACAATGACCAACAGATTGCTATTCAGAGTGGTGCAGGAGGTGACAAGCTGTCTGTAGTTTTGAATGCTGCAGCGAGAAGCATGCTGCAGGTCGCTCAACAGAGAGGTACATGAAACCTGAGACACGTTAACATAGAGCCCATTGCAAAGCGCACAAGCACTGACAATGCCGCAGCACCCGCGTAGGCCTCGTGCTGTGAGTCGGAACTAGCACCTGCATGCCACTTAATGATGCACTGAAGCAGTCGCAGATGGCTTTGCACTAAGGCTACACAAGCGCATTATGCATATCATGTTCAGCAAGTGGCCAATAATGGGAAGGAATCAAAGGTAAATGTGAGGGTTCGGGCGCAAACCCTGTCAGTGTACACGTAATCGGAGGCATCAACGGCAGCGTTTAAGCTTTACTCAGTCCACCGCCTCCAATTTCTCTTGCAAGAAACTACAGGCCACAAAGGTACTTAACAGTGGAAGGAATTGAAAAGGCATTCGTAGCGGCTTGCTCTGGCGAAAAGTGTTCGCCACACCAGAAGTGACGGTGCACGCTCAAAAACGTTTAGTCCTATTATATATATAATATATATATATATAGACGTTTAAAATTTTTTCATAATAAACAAACTATTGCGCTTAATAGCTCCCAGTATAGCCGAGAGGGAATCGAACCCACGCTTTTGTGGTCCGTAGCCACATGCTCTTTCTTGTGAAGTTATTCAATGCGCATGAAATTTTCCTCAGGACCATTTTACATCTCTTAGGAGGATAATGTTCTCAGGTAGCCCTGTACAGATTGCAGCGTGGGAAAGGCGCAATCGTGCCCGCCTGAGTTCAAAGAGAAACCTTGCCACAATTCAGCTTACGCAACCGACACCGCAGTGAAGAGACACGAAGCTGCTTTCCACCTAATCTGCACGGATTCAGTAGACCAGTAATGCACCCTACGTAAGGGCAAAGCTGCTTCAACCCAAGGGCAGGAAAGCCCAAGATTTGCACGGCTGCCACACTACGCAGACAGCTGTCTGCGCTGTCAGTATCTCTAGAGCCCCTTCGCTTACCCTTGCTTGCAGCAAACACAACGATGCAGGAGATGCTAGCTGCTTCATATGGTGGGTGCGCGGGGACGTCGCCGACACTCATGTTGCTCGAACCGTACCAAATTCCACCGTCCATCCAATGTCTGTAAAGCGCAGATATTTTATAGCAGTACTTGCGCGTGGCGCAAATACTTAGACCCCAGTGTACACCACCATGTTACAGACCAGTATGCGTGCTCAACAGGCAGCTACACTCTTTTTCAACTATCTCTACATACGTGTTGACACCTTTACACCTCCTCACAATTTTCAGCCATGTCACGCAAGACCGCGCTGGCCTGTAAATGCGAATAAACTGGGAATCGTTGGCGCATCCCAACCACTACAGGGTCCCAACATACTCACAATGACAACAGTTCGAGGCCCAAATCTATAAACAGTTACACACGAGACATATCCCTGAGCACAAATACAGAGCATTACATTTAAGGCAGTTGTTCTCGGTTTCTTGGTGAACACACACCTGCTTCTGAATTTGAACCGTGCCAAGCCAAAACACCGACGCCTACGCATGCGAAGCATCGGTGAAATCCTGACGCATTCAAAGCACCACCGAAATCCAACAGCACCTCCATACGCATAGACTGCAGCCACACGCAAACAGTAGTTGCTAGCCACACAGCTGCTGCCTCCATTCAAGCCCAGAACACCAAGCGTACCTTGGCGTCTGCCCTATACACACGCCTTTGCACCTTCTGGCCAACACCTCAACACTTCGTTTGCGTGAACCTCACCCTCTGAAGGGGCAAGGCAAT
>HG710425.1:0-14682 GCA_000499725.1 Eimeria brunetti
TCCTTCCCGTTGAGGGAAACAGCGCCGCCCGAGGCTCCTCGAAATGATTGAAATACACGTCCTTCACGCACAATCATGCGTCATGTACAAACCAAGCAGGATAACAGCACCGTACCACGCATAGCTTAGCCGACTATGGGATCACCCCTAAAGCACCTATGGTGTGGCATGGGTGACTAAAATGGTGTACGGCAAGTACGGCTCATAGATGTAGCCCCCCCGAGAAACTGAGCTGAATGAACCGGCACTCGTGACGGAGACTTCACCTGGGGCCCGCCGTCATGATATTACACACCACAGGAATAGCACGCGCACCAGATGGCACTTGTGCCAGTTATGTGGCTGTCAGATTAGCCTGGCGTGGACTTCTGAAAGCTCCAGAAAAATTTGCACCTTCCTCAGGTGAACGCATCACTAAAGGGAACGCACCGCTCCAAGCCTGCGTACATTTCTCTGATCGGAGTCCGTTTTGCAACCGCCGGTCTTGCACCAACATGGGAATAAGCCACACACGTGCCGTTACTGAGGAGAGTATCTACTAGCGTTGAAGCACCAAGAGCCCTTTCCCAGCACCACCTCCAACCTGCTCTGAACGACAAACGCAAGGTAGTGAGATCGTTGGCCTCACGCCCAATTCGTGGTCAACTACTAACGCACCCCCTGAAAATTCGGGAGTTGCTGAAACCTCTCCCATTGCATTCTCATTCAAGTCATCGTTCTCTCGAAAAACCAATGTCAGGCTCACCCAGATGGTGGAAGCACCGATCCTCCATGGATAAATAAAGGTTCTGCGCTTGTATGCCATCTGCAAGCAAAACAGGAGCCGATCCGCATTGATAGTAATAGCGCACACCGATTAACGGTGTGTTCATGCACCAAACTGCATCATGGGTCGCCTTCGAAGACCAGGCGCGCAACCAGCAGAGACGTTCTAAGGCGTCCCCAGCGGGCGGGCAGGGAAGCCCAGAGGCTTCCCTGTCGGCCAGCTGGGGACACCAACCGGAAAGGGTACGTGTAGCACGCGAATTGCAGCATATCAGCTCACTGAGGGTTGCTATTCACGCTGATCGCCGAGCATGCACGTCGTCTGAGACCTAATTTATGCGTGTGACCAAAGGTTTGAGAACGCGTTTTTTGCCTGCATATTAGGTCACGCAAGCACTAGCTGGGCATGCACCACGCAGGTTCTCAGTTCTCTGACTCACTGCCTGCTTCTACAGAATGAAAGCACAGTTTCTCCAGGCAACAGCGGTCTCCAACGCGCTGCAGCCGGTGTATACAATGCATGCCAGCCAAACGCACAAACAGGCCGATACGGTGACCTGTTACCATCGAAGAAACAGTGACTGACTAGGAGAATTTTAAAACGTGGCATGGCGTCTTCGAGCGCCAACAACGGTAACAGGAGCCGGACACACGAGGAATCACAACAGGTACAACGCTGTATGGCTGGATAGAGGCAACCAATGGACCTCCATCATGAAGCTCTTGCGCTATAGAAGACCCCTGGGGCCGACAATTTTTTGTGTAGCTAGAGGTCGGAATGGTAAGAACAAAGACACGTTTGGAGTTCGTAACGCGTGCGTACACTACATTTAATGGCCCCTTACCAGCTTTATACAGTGTACGCGGAGCCACCTCATATAGAACCGTTTTGTTTATTTCATAAGCTTGCTTTTGCCAACACACAGGATCACAGCGTACAAGCCGATGCTAAACAATCAACTAGAAATATTCGCCGTTGTTTCGTACCTAGTGCCAACTACGCTGTTTGCGCAAGTAGCATTTGGACAATGGCAGTGTAAATGGCTCGTCGCACTCTCTCCTGTGTCAAATGTCCAACGTGAAAACAAAACACCGAAGGTCAACCTTACCGTCGTTCGTATACCAGGTAGGCAACCGCGCATGCTGCAGCTGTACTTATATGCGTATTGATAAATGCCCAACAATCAAGCCCCTCACACAAGATGGTATAAACACTGCAATGCGAGCTGGCGCCGACTTTACAGGACGTTGCTCGGCTAAGAGAGGCTGCTGAATTTGGCTGTTTATACAAGATGCATCATGTAAGATACAGTTACGCGCATATTACTCCAGCCATACTGCGTCATAAATCGAAGAAGCAGTGCTGCGCTACCGCGCACCCGATGTGAAACGCTACCTCTGCCTCAAAATTTCTACCCACTATCTGTTGTTGGCTATTGTCAAGTGCCGCGCATTGCATATAGGCACAAGACCCCCATAATAGGGTCCTGGCTGCGCAGCTGCCGCCCAGCGTATGCAGAGCATCACACTAATAACATTTTGGCTACCACAACAACACTCTGACTGCTTTTCTTGACGTTCGCTAGAATCACAGGCTACCGTTTCTCAATAGCCCTCCTGGCTCAAGTCCAAGTAAGACCGGAAGCTTGAAGTTGGAGAATTCGTATTCCACTACGCTGCCCCTACGAGTAACGGTCGTGCAAGAACGTTGACCTCCAACTACTGTACACGAGCTAAACTGACACCGCATAACTCCACTATTCCGAAAAAGGATGAACAGCATTTACCTCTAGGTAAACGAAGGGCGTTGTTGAGGGCATTCACGACCTTGCTTTACAGGCTTGGGTTGGGTCGGCTCATTACACATCACAAAATGGCAGCCTATCATAGCATATGCTTGTAAAAGACAGCAAGCCAACTCCTTGTGACGCCCGCTGTCTTCCATATGGTCTGAACAGTCACTCACCAACTATACGTGCAGTGCAGGAATACGCAACTAAGTAAATTCACCAGTTCCAGCTTTGCAGTTGCGCCCCAAGTCGTAAAACACCGTGAAGCTATACAGAAAGAACACGCTCCACCGCGAATACAGCACTGTAGAGGCTACGCTTACCATCAACATTTCGCAAAAAGACAAGTGTCTTTTGGCCGCACCGCATGTGTCCTACTACTGCACGTACTTGCTCCTTCATTCAAATGCCAGATGAATGCGTCCACCACACTACTCCATCAACGGTAATGCTTCAGTAAAGCGAATCTAAACATGTCTAAGACACAAAATGGGAAGATTCGTGCTCTACCCTCAAACCTGCGACTGCGACGCCTACGGGTCTGAAGTCAGGCTCAACATCTTCTGGAGATGTGAGGCGACCGAAACCGGACAAGTTAGAAGAGCTTAACAAAAGCAAGTAGACGAGGAAAGTCGGCTAGACGGGCGCATAACTTGAGAAAAACGGGCGGCTCTAAAGAGAAACGGTATCGACTCACCGGAACTTAAGGGTCGCAAAGCCGTCCAGGGACGCACTCGTCTGCTGATTTCTCAAACGATGCAATGCATCTGCCTTTTGCGTTCAGTTCTCACCATCTGCATCCGGTGAAAACCCACTCCTCGGCAGCACATGGCAGCACCACTCCGCCATTTGTCTAAGTATATCACTGTCTTTGGCTTGTAAACACACATCCGCCTACCCGGGAAACTCCTCTTCCACACCGGTGCTCCTTTATGAGCCTAAACCACGAACGCTCGTGCAGCGATTAGTCTGCTAACTGCTGGAAAAGTTCGTTTCTTGGGACTGCCCGGCTCACCTCCTCCTTCGTCAGACATGGAGGGAGAAGCAATCGAGGGCCTGGATGCAACAAGCCTTCTCCGCAAATATTCGAAAGCATGGTCGTGTTTCCATGCATGTATACGTCTAATCAAAGCTTGCACTCCAGCATAAAGCGCCTTGCCCTACATGGCAAGCCCGTGTCGAAATATTTTGTGTCAAATTTAACGGTTAAAGCACTGGAAATGAGACTTGAACCTAGCAACAACCCACCATCCGCTGCGGGCCGCAACTGCAAGATTTGCCGCTGACTCGCCGACTTATTCCCTTCTCGCTGTGTAGCTTACTTTCTGTGTATAAAGGCGCTTCTGCGTGAGAGGTGCTCTCCTCCCGGAGCTCGCGACTTGAAAGGGTGCCTACCGTCCCGGGCTCCTGAGACGCTTTGTATACCGTTTCAAGTAGCATAACTATTGATGAAAACTACCGCTCCAGATCGTTCAATGCGTCCTAAGGAAGAATTCCACGAATGCAAAGTCGAGGACTTTGGCGCTATCCTGTTCTTTGTAAAAGAACTGTTGTGCTAGGGGCCTTTAACGATTTCAAACCATATTCCGTATGAAGTAAATATATACAGATCTCTTCAATATGAAGACGTGAGCTGATAATGGGAATAGAACCTCCAGCCTTCTAGGCCCACTATACAATAAACAAAGTCTACAGGCGCACATATTACGCATGCTCGTATCCAAAAAATGTTTCCTCCAAGAGCTGACGGAGCGGACGTACGCCCTCCTTCATCAGAAAACACGCACAAGGCATTTCCAGCGCTGCCCCTTCAAACTGCATGACGTGGGCACTAACAGAGGCGCATACTGCAATGCACGTGCAGTGTACATGTGCAGTGCTTATTTAAATGTACCTTGGCAAAGCCAGATTATGCTTGTGTTCATAAAGTTACGATTATCCACGATATCCACGATCAAGCACTCTGCTACGTGCAGCAATGCATCTAGGGTGGTCCTGAATGCCGTTCACCTGCGGGACTACGTCTCACCTTCTGCGTCAAAGCACTCACACGAGCTGCAAACATTCCTTTAGTCCGCCCAGACCAACAACGCTTGTCTTGGGCCCTGTACGCATTGATCCCTAACACAAAAGACGCCTCCTTACTAGCATCAGTAGGTGGTGGTGCTCAATGTTCTAAAAATGCTAATATAAAATTTTGTATAGGTGGGAAAGCAACTTCAGCGTACTTGAGGGCACTTGAGTACACTTGTACACTTGTACGGAGGTGCGGCCATTGCAACCATGTAAGATGCATTCGCTCATTTCCCGAGAAGCAATGCCCAGTTACTACACCTGCTGCTGCGGTCATCACAGCAAAGAAGTCAATGACTCCAGCTACAATATATCTCATGACCTGCTAGACCTACCTCAGCACACGCTCGTAGTTAAGTTCGTACTGCACGGAAGACTGTGGAGCTTTGTAAAAAAAGTCGTCGTAGCACAATCCGGCAACAGTCGGGACTCCTTTCGAACACTCATGCAAAATTGCAGCTCCATGCGATAGGTGATGCCTGAGGCACGGTAGGAACGTAAAACGGAAATCGTTTCTGGCTGGAGTTGCTGGCATGTTCTGTGACGCATTATATCATAACGAAAGGATACCCTTGAACGTCAGATTCACATGCTGTTGAATCTCCTCTCTTTTTGGCCAGAGCTTACCGCCTGTATACAGTGCACCGCACAAGTGACCACGCCAATATCTAATTGGACACTAACTTCGAGTCGGAAATGGGGACAACAAATAGGCCCTGATTAAACGATGCCAGCCGTGAATTCATGCGGGTAGCCGAACACAATACATACGATACACAACAAGCAGAAACGCCGCCGCGCAGAGGAGGTCTACGCAGTCATGCATGAGCCCGCCAAGTTGCGCCCGAGCAACAACAGTGGCAGAACAGCCTAAACAACCGCTTCTGACAACTGCTCCGTAGCTTCCAGGTGAGGGCTAGCCCCTCCTCATCGACAGTGCTGGTACAATGCTCAGGGTCAGTTTTGCTCCAGTGATTGGGAGATTCAGAGAGGGTTGCAAACATACACTAAACCCACTTCCTCCTTAGTTGCCAAAATACACCTCCCGCACACGGAACTTAGGTTGCGACCTGCGAGTGATACACTTAAGGAGCACCGCCCTGACCGGTTCTAAAGGCGTTGCGCACGCAGGCATGCACTTGAGCACTGCAGGGTTGGATGAGTCGTCTAGACAATCATTAGTCTTTTAGCCAAATATGCGCGGAGCCGGAATGCTTGGACTGCTGTTATGTTTCATATTTTTCGGCAAAGCATACTCGCTGCGTTGATATATTAATAGCCAAACGGATCGCAGATTCAAGTTTGCGTTGTAATAAGGCGGACAGACGAGCTAGTCGAGTCTACGAACGAAATACACGGCAGCGTGAGTCCCCAAGCCAACGCACTCGTAACTTACCAATTCGCTTCTTGAACCTTTCTTTGCGCACGGAGCGCCGCAGCTGTACTTCCCACTCGTCTTCACACTGGTCACCCATCAGCTACACACGGCAGCTGGTCAGTAACCCACTTGCTTCTTTGGCGCGGACAAGGCGTATAGGTGCACATACCATGCTTGCGCCGCATCTGCCAGGCTTTGCGCTCTACTAGTCCATGCAATAAAAAACGCTGCACCTCTCGGTACCCAAACACCCAGGACGGCTGCGCATGGAGAACGTGTGCGGGTGGTTTTATAGCTTATTGAGTGCCGGTTGCTTCATTATTGACTTTACTGTCTGTTTAGACAGATGCAGAAGGGCACGTACTCCACAACACAACTACATTCGCTGTTGCCGTATCTCAAAAGCAACCCCTTGAATGTGGATCTCCTCCCGGCTCTCGATTCCTCACCGGTGGGTACGGACAAGGCCGTTTTTAGGACAAAAGCATCATTTTGCAGCTGTGCACATTGGTTGAAATGCTGCCAGCATGTCGTTATGGTGCTGGTTACTTTTAAAATCCGCATTTAAGGAGGCAGAGGGCAACTTATCTTTGTTCCTGCATTTAGACTGTAGTACCGTGGTGCGAGGTGCCTAGCGTAGATGCACGCTGTCATGTCACAAGAGGGAAGCTTACACATGCTTTGCAAGTAGGCGGGAAATGAGATATCTTAACTGGAAGGAGAGGCACATAGACAAAACTCCCATGCAACATGTTCTTCATACTCCCTCGCTGAAGACCACCATGCTAAATTTGATACAATTACGGCAGTTACCGTCCCATGCAATGTACTGAAGAAGTGCTGGAGGGTATGGTATGCTTGAACACCGCGAAGCACCCTCCATTTCGCGTTGATCACCTACTATCTGCCGAGAGTTGGAGATATTCATGTATGGTGCATGAGTGAACAGCAACGTGCCGCCATCGAGTGCGAACAGCCTGAAAGGCAGTTGGGCAGACCACCTTGACAACCACACAAAACTCAGGTATTCTAGTTCCGACGAGTCTAATTGATGCTGGCTAGCGCACCTCTCCTGCTGGTGTGCTGCTTAATTAGACCGCACTGCAATTTGCATTAATTTGTTTTTAGCGCAACCGGCTGCATGAGTGGTGCCTTGGTAAACGCACCTGCTCCTTTTGTTAACAAGCCCGTACTACTTTATCGACGCGGCGATTTAACGTGCGCGGTCTTTTCAACATTAAAAAACGCAAACCTACACACGCGCACATACACTGACTGGTCGCCACCCCACTGCGGAAACCCATTTATTGGCGTACCCGTTTCGTGCACCACGCGGCACATTTCCACTCGCCAACTTACGTTTAGTCGAACAAACCTCGCTAACGCTGTAGCACGTAGCAGTACACTAACTTTACATTAGCCGCAAATAAAGAGGCTGTGCCACTGCCGGCTGCGCTAGGCACACTTGCTGCGTAAACATTCCCAAATGCTGTTCGAAGGCGCATTTGTTGACTTCATGCTTGCCTGCGTAGGGGACAGCGCTGAATCACCATTTGAAAATCCGCGCTAAGAAATACAAAATATGGCTGATAACCCGAACTGCATCGGCTACTCCA
The DNA here is from genome assembly GCA_000499725.1 of Eimeria brunetti. Classification (NCBI taxonomy): domain Eukaryota; phylum Apicomplexa; class Conoidasida; order Eucoccidiorida; family Eimeriidae; genus Eimeria; species Eimeria brunetti. The sequence continues at coordinate 7,623 of HG710425.1, forward strand.
TGCTGCGTTCGGTGTACTCAAATAGACAATCGTACGGGAAAGACCTAAAACACCGGCAGCGCAGAGCTTCCACTCTGGGCTATGCTTGCTTTACAGGAGAAGTGAAATGTCATTTCCGCTTCACTGATGGTGCCCTAGACAAGCATACGTCTTCTGGTCGATACACGAAATTGCTATACTATTTGCCCAACGCACTGTGTTTGCCACATATGCCTCAAGTATACGCCCCACGTATGTATATAAGTGGCGTAGCGCAGACAACGGAACTCCTGATTAGTAGATGCCCCCCAGTCCAAGCGTAAACAGTTTTTCCGTGATGCTTGGCGACGTTCCAAATGAGTATACCTACAGGCGTTAACAGGCTCATCAGAAACGTTAACTTACTAGCTGTTTACAGTTGCAGTGCAACGCAACGTGTGGGTCCTACAGGATTTAGAGTTACCATGATCCGGGTTACCAATCCTGCAGTAATGCGGGCAGAGAGAGTTAACATAGCTAAAACCTCCTCAGACTTGCGCATCGCCTCGGCCGATGCAGGTTTAGGTATACTGACACCTTTGTTCCAGGGACTTGTACTGCTAAGGTCCTGCAAATGTTCACTATAAATTCACGTGAAATATGTAAACAAGCCTGACGTATGGTACACCGTTGCACCCACTTTCTTCTGTTGTCACATAGATGTGCACTGGTATTCCACGCTTCATATATTTAACATGACGAGCAAGCTCCCGCCCTAGGCCAGGGGCATATAGGAATCCGTCAACTTCCATCCACCAGAACCAGAATATATTTCGGCTGCAGGAACTGCCCAGCGGCTAGACCTATCCAAAAGTGGATTTTCTGCCGATAGGTACAGAAGCCAGTTAGGAACGTCCCGCACAACCCCTGGAGCTAAGAAGTTTTATACCTACTCTGTGCCGACTTTTCTTACTGTTTAGAAGACTCCACTTACTAGCTGCCCGAAACGGTGGTGCGCGTCTTCTCTTAGCGCCGGCGCTGGTTGGCACGCGTGCTCAGCCATGCATCAACAAATTTCCACGTCGATGCAATGATGAATTCACGCGCAACATTCGCGTGCCTGTGCTGCGCCTCACTTTTCACAATTAATGCGGCCCTAATTCCTCCTTCCGCTGCAGTGGCCTTGTGAATAATGTTCGTGTGCAGAGGCCACAGCTGAGAGTGCCGTTGGTCTGCAATGATACCCACTGTCTCCTTTAGCATGTCCGAAGGCCCCGGAGAAGAAAACACGCATCTTTGTTTTTGGATTATGCCGTTCGACGCCGCGGCATGTAAAAACCTGCAGAATCAGTGCAACAACACGCTTGGGTGTCGTATTTGCCAACGGGTTGAAGTGTGTTACCACCGTATTTTCTAATGGGTTACATAGAATCCCCGTTTCTATAACGAAAACCTTGAGTAGAAACGCCTGCTTAGTTTCAGGTTGCGGCAATTGCACAACGGGCGCTGTTTAGATATCGGTGGTAATTGTCATCCTAAAGCACGTAGCTTACCGTAACGCAGCAACCATATGCTCACCAGCTGTAGGCTCGCAAACCATTCAAGTTCAACGCACCTCGCCATCATGGACTACCAAGGATATGCTTGCCCAGCTCGACAGGTGCACTGGCAACGGTGGCATGAATGCCGGTATTTTGATACGTGCAGGTGTTAGCTCTGACAGCAGAATACAACAGCAACAGCTTTCTTATTTTCGTCGCAGTAACTATGATTTTGGAGAACATCACCGTAACGCCACGAGACCGCAGAATCAGCGACGAGTGACCGAAAAGCCACCCGTAACGACAAACAAATTTAGCGTCCTTCCCCCCGTCAAAGGCTTGCTATCATTGGCTTGCCTTGCTTGAATTTCCCTGTAGGACCTGCTTATCACAGTTCTCACCTGCTGTGGGTGGAGATCCATATGCAAGGCGCCAGTTCAACATGATGGCAATAATAAAGTGGCGTCATGCCTCTCCATCAACAAGAGCTGTTAACACCGCAGAACAAATGGAGGTCTCGAGGTATGGTACCAGTAGACCGCCGCTGCGAGCAATCCCCAACGTTTTGTTGCGACTATTGACTAACCATTTCCCAAGTGATTTTCTTCTAAAGCGTACCCGCTTCTGTTGCAAATCGACCTAGATATATTGCCGTTGCACTGCCGCATCCAAAGCGTCTAGTTGCCACCTTTACGTAGCGCACAACCCGCCCATTTCTTGGGGTTGGCTAAGTTTCCGCTTCTTACCATCAAATCAGCATATTCCGTCAGATTTTTCGCATGACATATGGCAAAGACACAGACAATTAGTTACAGCGTCGGAGGAATTGTTTTTCACAAGCCAAGGTCAAGCATGGATCCCTTCTCCAAACAGCTCATTCACTCTCGAACAGCCATAGCTGAGAGACACGCGGTTCCTCAACGTGAAGAATTGTGACTCACTAGCTGCAATCGTTCAGTGCAGCTTAGAAGACTCGAAATACATATTTTCCCACGAAAAACAAGTTCCGGGCTCTGTCGAGAACACTTTTGGCATTGCAGAATGCAAATTATTTTCCAACTAACAGGTATCGCTCTGCGCATCCTTCCCATTCGATCCTGCGTGACTAATTGTGCTTAGATGCTGAAGGGGTTGTTACTGTGGTATCAGCTTTTTCAGAAGCCCATCGTACAGCACCCTAACTGCAAGTACGGTACTCGTTGTGATATGTAAGAGAACTTAGTGAGGTTGTTCCAAAACAGCACGCTGCATACAAAAAAATTCATACACTGGAACTGGTTAATCAGGGCCTTCTCTAAACAAAGCTTGCCTCGCGCGCTACTTATAACGGGATGAGCAACAATGACGCCATTCCACGTCGTCACAGCGCTACGACAGTTAAGAAGACATCTCATCATTCAATCTTTGTTTTACACTCATCACAGCCTCTTTCCGAAGCCGGCACCGGCTAACGCATCATTTATGCCAACTCGGCTCTAATGGAAGCCGCTGTCCTCACAGAGTTAAGTAATGCATGGATGAGATATAATAACAGCTAAGAAAGGCTTCAGTACCCACTTACCTATACGTTTTCTAGACCCTAGGCTGGATGACTATAGTGAACTAAACAACACGCCATACGAATGTTGCACCTGCATGCAGAGCCAATTTCCGCATAGGCGCTGGAGGGAGTACTGGCAAACTGTGTTTCTCTGTTGCATCCAGTAGTACAGAGCGTCTCCGTCTGCAGGCGGTTGTAGCCCTCGTATAGACAGTTACATACATTCAACAATAGAAGCACTACTCGTTAAAACGGCAGTCCTCTAGACAAACCTCGCACTTCTGGAATATATCTGAGGTGGTACCAAGTGTCAAGGGTCGCGCTGTTGATGCACTGTGCCACACCAAATTATCTAAGCCAAGTAGTGCGGGTTCAAGGGCTTCTCTATTGTCCAAAACATGGATATCTTAGGAACACGCCCCACATGTTCAGTCTCAAGCGGCCACATGCAGCAAAACGAATCTCGGAGAAACAGCACTGACCCCAAGGCAACCCGCGCTCTTTCACTCCGGCATAGTCTGCCATTAGCATGTTGCTGGACTGTACAGGCAAACAAATTTAGGTTGTATATCTCAAAGCTGCCTATTCACACACAGTCTGTAGACGAATGCAAAACAAAAGGCACTGGCTCAGCAAACACTGGAGAGAGCTTTTTCCCGTAAGAACACTAGCAACTGCGCCCCAGGGGTGCGTTTGCACCCACATATTCGATAATTTTTAGGGACGTCAAATGCATCAGAGTTGCAAATGGCACCTGAACAACACGCAGGGTGGTTGAAAATTTGTTACCTGCGGAGACTGCGCTGTGCATTGCACTGCGTTGGAAAATGGGGTAGCACTTTCGCCCCGACTGCGGACTAGTCAGCACCGTTTCACGGCTTTGCATGTAATCAGAATCTTGCCTCATCTTAAAAGCAGGAGGGAGTGACTGCGCTATTTAATAGATAGCAAGCACCGCTCACACATCCGTCCGGCACAACGCTTCATGGTGTGGAACGTTTTGACCGAAGCCAAGTCTCCAAAACGACCAAAAATACGCTCCCAAACGGCTAAATATTCGCGAACCTAATAAGCGATCAGGGCACCTGAGACTTGGATATGGATGAATTCCGCAATCAAATACACAATTCGCTCCAGCTGTTGCCACAAGGCAATGCATATGATCGTCCGCTAAACACACTGCCTCCTTCAGTCCACAGCAAATGCAGATTGTCTCTACCTCCGGCATTACTGGTGTTACTGTACCAGCTGAACTGATAAGCAAGGTTAGTACACTAACCCAGCCCTCGCCCCCCACCATCCCCCCCGGAGACACTGTATCGGCGTGATAAGAAGTACCCCGCTTATCGTGAATGCGCAATATGCATGCGAATGATTTACCTGCACTATCGATGCACTACAAAAGCAACAAATTCCAGGCAACATTTTCATACGGTCTCCAAGCCGAGCACTGTCGTGAGTTGAGGAAAAACATTTGTGTCACCCCTTCCACAAGGTGTTACTCTCCACGATATGTTGATACATACAATTATCAACGTAAGGCAGCACGCGCCGCATATGATCCAACCATTTAATAATGTCATTCTCTGGAATGCACAGGCGGCGTTGCGCATAATTTTGCAGGCCCACCTTGCAACTGCACACTTAATTATAACACGATAGTATCACAGCCTGTAACAACAATTGGCATCTTGGCATGGCTGCAACGGCTATTGTCATTTATTCGTGGAGGCGTAGCTTTGCCTCATTCTTCGCCAATCACTCAAATAGTTATCCGTACCCCGTGGTTTCATACCCGAGTGCCTGCCCGAAACTAATGAAGTGAGCCAACGACGCCAAGCTCATCAACAAAAACCACCGTACTTTCGCCCCTGCATCAACATGCCAAATGTGCCACTACAAGGCTTCTCCCCATATGCCGCGACGTCATACCTGCTGCTACTGCACTAGTTATTCAGAAATGCAGGTGTGTCTCTCCTCCTGCAGTTCATACCAAACAGAACGGTGAAGTGCCACCAAGCTTGAAGGCTTTGCGCCCCTGTGGAGACCGGAAATTTGGAAGCCGATTGACCAGTCTTCAAAGTTGCACAAGGCGCGCTGAACTGCCGAGCTCCCTTGGTGTTCCCTAGCAAGTTTACTTGGGGGATAGTAGCACAGTACTGAGCTTGCGCCATCGTCCGCACCTGCATTTCCTGAATGCGGACCACGCGTTTGCGCTCACAGTTTGAAAGCCTCACTCTGCCCACCACAATCTCTTGTTGCAAATGAAAAGCTGGCGAACGTCCGAAGCCTCTCTTGATCCAGAGAATCTGCACTGCAAACAGTAACCACTACTATTCATCACATAGGTAGCAGAAAAAGGCTCCGGCCCCGGTGCTGCGACAAACGGAACTCATCGTTTCCCCAACATCAGAGCAAACGCGATTCAGAGAATTTGGGGAACCCAACCGCAAGCTTTATGCCGAAACACAGAGGCAGCGCCCAGCCACAGAAGCTCACTGCAACGCGTGTCCGCACCCAAGCACCACGCGAAACTCACTAACTGCTCCGAACAACACATCCAGCATGCTAAACGGAGCCGGATGCTGGCGCGATGTGCCATATTGCGAACTCTAACACCCTGCGGCAGTTCTAGCATACGCCAAGGCAACGAAACGTGCGGGACATCCGCCTGCTCGCCCACCGTAATGCTTCGCTGCCTCTCCAAAGCCTATTCGTGCACTACTGCCTGTAGGCAATAAACACGCGCCTACCAGAGAATGCATCTGTCCTTCTGCTTAGCCAGACCCACTACCTCAGCCTCCTGAAAACAGCCGCAGTGCTCCAACACAACCTTGGTGCAGAGATGTAGCACTGCAATATTGCGTGCCAAATATAAACGCAACTGCACCACTTGTCTGCCAAACATGCGCCTGCCCTGCCATAAGGCTTCGCCGCCTCGCCAAACTCTATTCTGCAGGCGCTGTTCCTATGCTATACGCTCATGCCTAGCGCAATATGCATCGCTCCTTCTGCTTGGCCAGACTCACTTCCTCAGAATACTGGAAGCAGATCCAGGGCGCCACAGCAACCCTAGTCGCGACGCGCAGGGGCGCAACCGGGCGTACCAAATGTAAACACAACGGCACCGCTTATCTGCGAAGCAGGCGCTTGCCCTAACGCTTCGCCGCTTCGCCAAATCCTATTCGTCCACTGCTATTTCTACGCAATAAACACACGCCTACTGCAGTATGCGCCTCCTGCTCCTTGGCCAGACGTACTCCCTCAGCATCCTGTAAAAAGAGCCAGTGCGCCAACCGAAGCTTGGCATGGAGCGTTGTAACACGGCCTACCAAGTGTAAACGCAATTGCACCACTTATCTGCCAAACATGGGATTGCCTAACCCCTGGCCGCGCCGCCAAACGCTATTCGTGAGATGCCGTTTCTAAGCTGTACGCTTATGCCTAGCCATAAGCTGTAAACTTATGCCTAGCGCAATGTGTATCGCTCCTGCTTGGCCAGACTCACTTCCTCAGAATACTGAAAGCAGAGCCAGTGTGTCACCGCAACCCTGGTCCCGACACGCAAGGCCGCAAACGGGAGTGCCAAATGTAAATGCAAGGGCACCGCTTGTCTGCGAAACATGCGCCTGCACCAACGCTTCGCCGCTTCGCCAAATCCTACTAGTGCACCGCTCTTTCTACGCAATAGACACAAGCCAACTGCAGTCCCCGACTCCTGCTTCTTGCCCAGACTCACTTCCTCAGCATCCTGCAAAAGGAGCCAGTGTGCCAGCGCAACCCTTGTCGGGACACGGACGGCTGCAACCCGGTACGCCAAATGCAAACGCAACTGCACCACTTGTCTGCCAAGCATCCACCTGCCCTAACACCACGCCGCGCTTCCAAACGCTATCCTTAAAATGCAGTGCCTGGTCTACATCTCATGTCTAAGGCAATATGCACCGCTCGTTCTGCTTTGCCAGACGCACTTCCTCAGCCTTCTGAAAACACACCCAGTGCGCCAACGCAACAACTGTCG
>HG710429.1:12243-14939 GCA_000499725.1 Eimeria brunetti
TTCTTTCTATTTCTTCTAATTTCCCTTTATTCCCTTTTAATTCTTTTATTTATTTTCATTTTTTTATTTATTTTTATTCATTTTTATTTATTTTTCTTTGTCTGTGTTTGAACCTGCCTCAAGCTGGCGCACGGCGAAGAGAATATCTTGTGCATCGCCTACGGGCGGGCTGAGAAGCTGAGGGCCAGCAGCAGCAGCAGCAGCAGCAGCTGCTGCTGCTGCTGCTGTTGCTGCTGCTGCAGCCTGCTGCTGCTGCTGCTGCTGCTGCTGCTGCTGCTGCTGTTGCTGCTGCAGTTGCAGCTGCTGCTGGTGCAGTGGTTCAAGGTCCTTCAGCTGCCTGTGCACGTCCACGCACCCACCCTAGAGATATCAAAAGCTAAGAAAGCGAAAATAGTTGAAATTTAAGCAAAAAAAGAAAATATATATTTATAGATAAAGGTGGAGGCCAATGTGTGCTGAAGTGGCTATGGGATTAGGGTTTAGGGTTTAGGGTTTAGGGTTTACGTCGCGCCTGTCTCAACAGTTAGAATCTTCTTTATTCTAGAGAGAACAGGCTTCAAAGCCATAAACCCTAAACCCTAAACCCTAGGGGGAAAGCACGGAGAAGGGTATTGAAGGTAAAGTTATGAAATTAAATCGGTTTGATATTTATTGTATTTGTCTCACTTGCGAAGATCATCAACAGTTTGTTCGAGTTGAAGCAGTTTGTTTTCCAAGGAAGAAATTATTAATTCTGAATCTGCTTCTCGTTGGAAGTTGAATAGTTCATTTGGGGTGTATAGGCAGGTTGTCGGCAGCTTTCCGTTTTTTTGCAAATTTGAATTTTTTGATTTTTGCAAATCTGCTGCTGCTTTGAGGCTTTGCTTTTGTTTTATAAGGAGCCATGATGTCAAGAAGAAGAACGAGAGCAGAAAAACGTTCATGAGAAGCAGCAAAAATCAGAGAAAATCAAAGAAAAACAAAAATGAGGGAAGAAAGCTGCAGGAGGTGGACATACACCCCAGCAATTCAATATTCAACTTGCACATCTAATAGAGGTGCTGGCTCTAATCTAGCCATTAAAACCCATCAAAAGAATCCATATTGCAATATTAATTCAACTTTTCAAGAAAAAAAGAATTTATTTTTATTTTTTTCCGCAAATCTACTCGACGCTGCAGCGGCTGGCAGGCAGCCCCATCTCAGCGGCAGTCTGTGCCTCAATCGTTGCATTCCCCGGAAATAAGCAAAAAGCAGCATTATTATTGTTTTTATTCTTTTATTTATTAACTTATCGTATTTAATTTCCCTTTTTCTTTCTATTTGAACTTTATTCAAACCCGTTTCTCAGAGAAGGCGTCTAAGGCCCCTGAGACGACTACACCACACAACCTTCTAGCCGCCGAGGTGTATTCATATATTTAATTTTTATTCACTATTTAATATTTAGTATTTATTATTATATATTAATATCATATAATTATGAATTTATTTATATTTATTTATCAATGTATTTGCAGATAAATCAGAGAAAAGACAGCAGCTGCATTAAGGCTAAGGACCAGAGCGATGCTGCTAGACACCGATGCATGCACACAAGTAAATATATAAATAAATAAATAAATAAATAACAGTAAGTATATATTCAACTATTTGAAACAAATAAAAATAAAATAAAAACTAAGACATGCATTTTTATCTTCTTTCTACCTGTACATACACCGTAGATCCCTGCACGATGTGTAAAAACAGAAAAAGCTAAAAATTCATGCCTTTGCTTTTATTTAGTTTTTAACACTTTTTCAATCTTCAAATACTTAATTGTTTATTATTCATATTTATTTTTGTTTATTACCTTCATTTATATATGCTAAATATATAAAAATACAAATATATAAGTATATAAATATGAATATATAAATATATAAATATGTATGTCTGGAGACAGAATTAGCAGCTGTCTCTCTTTGCCCCCAGACTGGCTGCTGTATATAAATAAATAAATTGAATAAATAAATAAGTGAATAAATAAATTGAATAAATGGATAAAGAAAAAATAAATAAATAAGTAAATTGAATAAATAAATAAATGAATAAATAAATTGAATAAATAAATAAATGAATAAATAAATTGAGTAAATAAATAAATGAATAAATAAATTGAGTAAATAAATAAATGAATAAATAAATTGAATAAATAAATAAATGAATAAGTAGATTGAATAAATAAATAAATGAATAAATAAATTGAATAAATAAATAAATAACGAAGAAATAAATAAATAAATGGACGAATAAATAATCAAACAAACAAACAGAGGTTAAGAAGGGCAAATATATTATTTAAGCAAAAAAAAATTAAAAAAATATAAAGATATATTTCATTGTTTATTTTCTACAAAGTCAGCTAGCGCTTCTTACTATCATATTTATCAACTGTGGAGATAATATTCTCTTATAACAATAACAAAAATAATAATAATAAAATAACAATAGTAGTAGTAGTTAATAAGGATTAATAGTAATAATAATCGCAATACCAATAATAAATGTAATAATAATGAATAATAATAGTGCAATGCTGAACAATGATAATCAAACTGGTAACAGTAACAATAATTATAATAATAATAATAATAATTAATAGTAACGATAATAATAATAATAATAATAATAATAATAATAATAATAATAATAATAATAATAATAATAATAAT
>HG710431.1:0-54095 GCA_000499725.1 Eimeria brunetti
TTTCTGACAGAACTTCAACTATTCGACGTCGCCGAAGAATGACAGCATTGTAGACATAGAAAAGGAATTCGGTTCCCACGCTCAGATACTTAGCGGGCGGATAGGATCAGCCTAGAGGCAATAAATACACGAATGACTGCACAGCACAACTTGTGCTGGTGTTCAGCGGTGCTTTTCAGCTGTGTACAGCTGCTTGTTTTATTTTACGGATCGTTTCCAGGTGACTCTGCATTGCTCCGGCTACGCTTGCAAGTGCATAGCTTGCAGTTGCTTCAACAGCTGGTGAACGGTGGGCTGGTTTTTATCGGACATTGTAGGTGTTAATATGCGCTTATGCATGCGAGGTTGCTTTTTTCAAGGCGCCATTGGCGCTGGGAAGTGCAAGGAGTTATTTTTTGTCCCCCTGGTAGGGCAGCTTGCGCATGTCAATTGTAACGGGCAGCCTGGAGAGACGGCAAGCTGTCGTTGGTGGAGATTCTGCGTAGATATGTCCCAGACGCCGGCGGTATCCGCCATCAGCGGACGCCAGTTAGCTGTAAGCAGGAGCACAGCTTCTCTTGTAGCCCCAGCCAACTTTATTAGCACGCCGCTGAGGGCACAACAAGCAAGCAAGCAAAGCGCTGCATAGACTCGATCCGTTACTTCTTATTTTCTATCATCTGCGAATTTTCGCGAGCTCTGCCAGACGCAGTCGATGGGTGATGCTGCTGCTGTGGCTGGCACGTTCGCCACAACCCACGCTCCGGGGCATCGCAGCCAGAAGAGGACAGAGAGAACAAGAGGGAGCTCAGGAATAGGTGATGCCGCTGGCTGACAATGCGGGCATCCCTTGGCAGGGTTTCCAAGCGTTTTGAGTATTGAGGACACCTGCATGCATGTTAGGCCCTCGAGTTTTAGACCTTTCTTCTAAAGTAGATGCAAAATTACGTTGATTGAGCATATCTATGGGAAGGCAACATCCAAAATGGAAGCGATGAGGCGCCAACATAGTATACTGCTAGCCGTGCCGTAGCAGGGCTCTGAACAGGTATTTAATATGGCTCTTCGACGAAAGCAGTGCGAGATCCTGCGTTCCTTGCCATCATTTCCACTGCGTTGCCGTTTCGAGGCTAAAACCCTCTCCCACCTGTACTGGTTGCAGCTTTTCTCAGCGGCTTGCTTGGCAGGTGAATTTCTTTGTCGAAGCACGGTCCTACTCAAGTACGTACATTGTGCAGCTGTGTGTTCTCAGCTTGGAAAGTAGCGACGGCGCGGCGAGGCAGCATCGGCGTCCGTGCAGGTAGGGTCGTGTGGCCTTTTTAGGGATGCCGTTTCCTTCCCTACTGGGTTGTTTAGCTCCCAGTGGATCTGCTTGCTGCTCCAATCCGGTGCATGTGTGTGCGCTGCAGAATGATATGGCGGCTGAGGAACACGGCGAAATGATAGTAGGACGGGTTCGAAACTTGTTTTTGAAGCGCAGCAGCAGTATGCAGCACAAACAGTCTCAACTGCGGGGCCAGCTTTGCTCTTTGTTCACATTGGCGCGGCGTGGGGACACGTTGGATAGACGGGTAGACATCAGGCTGGATCTCTCCAGGCAACTGCAATTCTAGCCTAACTGGTGTGCCACCACAGTGGCGGAACCCGTCTTTTAGGAGTTTTGGCAATGCATGCTTGCCATCACCGGCCGATGTTTATAATGCACGCTGCACACCGGGCTACGAGCGGCACATTATAAGTACATTTGTCTTCCAGTGACTACCTAGAGACTATTTGCGTGTAACGCTGCACACGGAAGGTAGAGAGGTCCTGTGTGTGAGTCTCTAGCCAACGGCGCAGTGCAGGATGATTGCCTGTAGTGGCACGGAGCACTTACGACGTGTGAATCATCGTGCCCCTAGGCGTTGCCTGGCAACTAAGCGAGCTCCCCTCGCCAACTTAGAGACGGGAAAATGCATAAGAATGGAGAAAAGAGAAAATCACCATTATGTTATTTTAGTAACACAGCAGAGGGTCTCTCCGCTTTGTCTGTAAACCGCGCTGTTGGCATTGACTGAGGAAGGCGCTGAATTGCTTTGTCCGTAGAGGTGCTGCGGGGCAGGCTTCTCAGCAGGGAGTTCTGCGACATGAGCCGAGCGCGCTGTCTTGGCAGTCCACCGAAATTGCTGGGGTTAGCCGTAAGTGGGAACGTAACCCCTGGGTGTGAAAGATAATGATCAAGGCAGAAAAATAATTAAGCGGAAGAGCATGTGCATGGGGGAAGTAGACCTTTCGATATCGGAATGTGCGTGTAGAGCAATGACCTGGCTTTACTCCGCTCACAGCAGCAACTATATACAGCACTTGTAGGCATTGCTCAGCTATGTTTCATCTCATGCTGACGCTTTCAGCCACCGACGCTGAGCCAACGAATGCACATAGAAATGCCTGTGGATAGCTAGGCGTACGAAACCTTTCGAAACGGAATCAGTCCGCAAGGCCCTTTGCAATTTTTCATGGTCTCCTTCCTGGTTGAGATACTTGCCGTGTCACATGTTTGCTTACGACCTTGCTCTCCACTTGTTGGTTTGTATCGCAGTAGGGACGGTCCCTGCCCATAGTTTCATACCTGGCGTTCGTGTGTTGCCTCCATGCATTCACGCTCTGCTGCAAACTGCATCTTGAGGTTTTTCACCGTGGATTGGTGGTGATTGTTGCCAACTGCCAGGCTTAACACGGCAGAAAGGACTGGATAAAAACTGCAATGTTGTATTTAAATTCCCTTCTGGACAAGACAGCCACCGGTTGAGTCAGGTGGGTCGTGTCGCTTGAGGTGGCCACAGTCACGTTAGGGGCGAGGAAGAAGTTCGCAAGGAAAACGCGCCTTCTGTGAGTACTATTGTGTGGTTGTAAAGCGTGTCGAGCTTTTGCGTATGCTCAACGAATAATTCGGCCGCTATCTCAGCTGAAACAGAACTAGGAAAGGAATAAGCGGAGCGTTACGCTGGGCTTATCAGGTGCTACCACAATCTCCGTGATTAGGTTGCAACCTACTGTGCACTTATAACGGCATGTCCAGACGACAACGTGGAAATATTTGGTTTGTCGAAGCCCTGACGCTCCGGAGAAGGACAGGCTCCCTCACGGGCTTAACATCACGCCCTACAGTAGCGCAAAGGGCTGCAGCACCCACGTAATTACTTGGTAAGCCCCACGAGGCGTACAGCAAGGCTTCCAGTCGGAATCTTGCCTTTGTGGTCGTCACTTGTTGTGAACAAATACAAGGCAACAAACCTGCTTTGCTGGGCACTCCAATGGTAGCTCCGTTATCTAAGCACCATAATAAAGCTCTTCCAAACGGAATATGAATGTCAGACGCATGCTAGAATGTGCAGTGGGTCTGATAGGAACGCCTCTGTGATGATGCTGTAGGCTACAAGATGGGCCGTGCCACAGCCGTAGTTAGGAAAATAACGGCTATGGGCGCTTTACATAGACTGTTCGCTGATGCGCTTTATCGGTGGCTATGGTTGTACTCTGTTTCACTGGGCTACAACGAGCAACACGCGGAAGAGGCTGCCTAGGTGTCGCTGCCCATTAAATGGTATGTACAAAGATTGCGTGAGGTGTCGCATAGCCTTCCAGCTGAGCCAGCATGGGCGACCTGCGAGCACAGCTTACAGTGTTACAATGCGTCGGCTTTGATGTCTCCGTCGAAGGTTGGCGAATATACTGGCTTGTGCGGGCCCGGGAGAGCGCGCCCCCCACAGCGGATGCGGAAGCTGCCGGAAAATTTTAACAGGGCCTCTGCGAATGTGGCACACCTATAAGTATTTGCTTGCACGGTGCCTACTGAGGGCCGCGTCAGTGTTGAACGTTTCTCTACAATGTTTGGGCATGCAGCAGCGGGGAATTCGTCGTGCTTGCATGCGGGTGTGCTGTGCAGCACTAGCTGGAGCGCGGTGCATTGCAACTGATCTCAGGGCGCCCTCCCCTGCATCCCTTCGATGCTGCTGTCAATGTTCTGCCCAAGACGCCTGGGGACTCTAGGGAAGATCAGCAGCATGAACTATTGTGGAAAGTACTTGACTCTCTTGCAGGTCGCGAATGCCCGCAGCGAAGATCGATGGCCCTCTTTGTACGCACGAGCCACGTTAGGGTTCAAGGAGTCTAATGGTGGAAATAAGGATGCGGAGTGGGCGTGTTCACGTGTTGCAAGGCGGCTTGGAATCGCGTCATAAATCTGTTGCAGTGATTGATATGCAAGCAGTGCGCCATGCTGACGGGAACGCCAGCTTGATGGAGATGGTCGGCGCACGCGCAGGCGTGTGTTACGTGTGAACTAGGGGCTGGTGCTGCTACTGAGGGCTCTGGGTGCTGCGGTGAAACGTTGCACAACGCCGCGCTGAAGTAAGTTATGCCAGGCTTTGCCGCAGTAAGGAAGAATGCAGGCTTTGTCTGGTTGGCGCTCTACATACTGAAGGTGTCGCTGCTGATTGCTAGCTATCGCTGGTAGCAGCTGATCATGGGGCCCCTCGGGGCTCTTCANTGAAGGTGTCGCTGCTGATTGCTAGCTATCGCTGGTAGCAGCTGATCATGGGGCCCCTCGGGGCTCTTCACTGGCTTATGCATTTGCTTGAATCGAAAACCACGGCTGGAGACTGTACCGGCTCCACTAACAAATGAACACGTACTATATAGATACCTGGCAGACAAAAGGTTGTGCTTGATTTTTATTGCATGCCAGGACCCTAGACCCGCTAGGCGCTGGTGAGGCGGATATGTCGGTTGATGAGGCATCAGCGTGCCGGCGTGCCTGCGGCGGCGGGAACCCTTGACACTCAAGGCGAAAAGTGCCACAACTTCTAGTTGTCGGTTGATAGACCCCTACCGAAACTAGTTTAGCGTCGTGAGTTGCAACATTGAATTGCTAAGACATCCATTAAGTGGAGCTGCGCCACCTATCCATCAGCGGCCAGCACACTCGAAACAGCATTGCTGTAGAGAAGGTGTGGGGCAGTGTGCCTCCAGCTAACGGAATGTCAATCGGTAACCAGCACGGAATTAAGAAATCTCCCATGCTGATATACAAAGCCAAAGAAAACAGTTTTGGTCGTTTTTTTACTAGCGTAGGCTTAAGTTCAGTGGGTAAAGTGGTGCCTCGGTGTGCTTCTGCTGGGCTTAGAACGACGGTGCCTCAAGGTACTACCCGGCCCATGTAGCCGTTCCCCTGGAAAAATGAGCGGGTGCCATAGGAATGCGGGGCTTCCGGAGTCTTGCTCCAGGTGTGAAGGCTTGTTATGAAGCGGAAATATTGTCTTTTCAGCTGCATACGGCCTTACATTGACCTTCTAGAACAACGCCGTGGAATTACCGCGTTCCCTGGAGGGACGGGCGCGTCGTTATGTCGTGCCGATGAGTTTGTAACCTCTCTTTGGAACTTGAGCCCCAGTCTCTTGGGAAATGAAAGCTGATGGGGTCCCGTCACGTAGGTTCCGTGTCAACGTGGGAAGCGGCCAGGCCAGCCTCAAACCGTGAGGCACAACGCCGAAATACGAAGAGTTGAAACTGCAGCCCCAGGTGACGCTGAGTTTGTAGTGCACGAGCACTACAATGGACCTTCGAGGTGATCCGTCAAGGCCTAGTAGCATGAAAGGGGCCTAAATGAGATAGGATACTTAAGGATTTAAGGCACTTTTAGAGAAAAGGGAAACCAAATAGGTTCAGGGTTCTCGGTAACCTACACCGGCCATGGGGCTGGATGCGAGGTTGGTGCTGTGACTCTGGCACTGACCCTCTGAGAGGGTCAACAGTCAGTTCTATTGTTCTGGGTTTTTCTTACTTTTCAATAATATGAACTCAATTGTATATGGCTATTTATGGTGTGCAGTAGTAGTTTGGCGAGAATCATGGATTTTAGATAGTAGATGCAGAGTGTACACTTAGTCAGACTAGCCTAGGGATCATACGTAGTAAGAGTGTAGGCCAGCTGTTCACTACAGAGTTAGTATTAGATAGAGGGGAGAGCCTAAGTGGCAACTGAAAGGAGATAACCCTATGAGAGTGGACAAACGTGGAGATAAGGGAAAAGCTTTTGAAATGTGCCGAAGCAGAAGAGCACACGTACAAGTTTCTTGAGTGGCCCCAACACTGCCCATGCCCACGCATATAGTCGCCTCCAGCGTGTTGCGTTGGGCCTACAGATGATCTTAGAGGGCTGATGCCCCTAAATGGTCTTCCGGAGAGCACTCGACTTGTCTTTATTCTGGCCATTCAACATAGTATCACCGTTTCTGAGGCGTCGGTGTGGATGTACTATATGTGTTTAGGATCACATTCTCGGCCAGCATTTCCCTGTCGTTATGATATTGCTGCCGTTTTCAGGGGAGAGTGCAACCGAATTTCCGTGGTTCTGTAAATTGACGCCGCGGTTGACGGACATCTTCACTTAAAGCGTAAGTTGAGGATGCAAGCCAATGCATTAACCTAAGCATGGTTAAAACTTCGGGTGATCATGCCACTACGCGCTTCAGAGGGCGCCCGAAATCATTATAACCAAGTTGCCTGGGTTAAGAGTTACTGCTGAATGTTTGTCGCAGTTCTTTGCTGTGCCTTTGTCTTGCCGTGCTCCCTTTTTTGGTTTTTTTAATTTTTTTTTTTGTTCCCTCTTTATTTATTGCTTTCCCTTGTTTGTCCAGTAATGCCCTTTAGGTTAAACACCTCCAGTGAAGATGGTTGGTATCTAGGATGATGCCTATAGCCCACACATGTACCGCTGTCTCGCTTAACACGTGCAGTGCTCACCCGAGTGCAAGGGCATTGTCTCTCCCCTCTGTCGTCGCTTTTCGACGGCCGTAACGGCTGGCAGCTGTAGGTAACAGAAACCCGACATGGTGTTGTTTTAACCTATGCCTAAGAGGGGATCAGACTCAGGCTAAGGATGGGTAGGCGGTAGTGGTCTGTAGCACGGAAAACTAAAGCTGCGGAAAGGGTAGAGAAGGGAGCAGGAGGTACTGGGGGTCGGAAAGGTAAGAGGGAAGAGGGGAAAACGCACCCTTGCATCGACGTTGGCGGCGTCACCACGCACGGACAAAGGTAGGACAGCCGGTAAGATTTTTGGCAGGCTCCCATGTGACTCTGTCCTCCGGCACGCCTCGCCATTTGAGGAGGTATTGGACTTCGTCCCCCGTACAGAGCTGATAAAGTATGTACTCCACCTCATGTTGCTCCGTCGGGTTGCTAGCGGCAGCGCTGCTATGCAACTAACTCACAGCGGCTTCTCTAGTGACTAAGTGAGGGTTGAGTCGACGATGGGAAACAAGGTACGAGACATGGAAAACGCCATGGCACGCGTAGGTGAGTTACAGGCCACGGCGGCAAGCCACCGCACCAATGCCTTCTGTGACTGCAAATTGGCCGTCGTAAGGAGGCCCGAACTTGATGCACCTATTCAGATCTGGTAAGGGCTTGCTGTTGAGCCACATCTCTCGCCGCATACTCCGCTGCTCTCCGCTTAGAAGCTGCCTAGTACTTCGGGTACACCCGCATTGTGTAACCCTTTGCCCGGTCACAGTGCTGATAGAATAACGTGGTCGCAGGGGGTGTAGGTGCAAGGGCTAATGAGCTTATAATCTCTTGGACGGCGGCAGTAAGGGGGCCCTTTCCTATCATAATGCCGAAGGGTTAGAGCTCGGTGCAGTAATGACTCTTTGTGTTGCGAGCAAGCTCCAGTGCAGGCAGTAGCCTCGTACATTTCCACTCATCGGATCGGATACATGCGCAGAACACTTGCTTAAGTGTGCAGTTAACCCTGTCGGTTTGGCCGTCACTCTGTGGATGGTAGGCAGATGGCCAGCTGGGTCTTAAAACGAAGACACAGGTGCTTCCACAGCCCCCATTGGAAATGCATCTTCTGGCGGAAATGACGCATTTGTGACCGGAAGCCTCGTTTCCAGCCGGAGCTGTGGCACGTCAAAGAACCCATGGTAGCGAATAAGGCGGTCCGAGATGAGCTGCACAGTGTGTATGGCCTTCAAAGGTTCCCGAGGAGGGACGAAACGAGCCATTTTCGGGGTTGACTCTACAACCACTAAGATTAAGCCATCTCCAGCAGTGGCGGGAGAAATATCAGCAATGAAATTGACGCTCACATGACTCCCACGAAGCGAGGGAATAATAAGCGGCCGAAGGAGACCAGCAGGTCTCTAGTAAGGCGATCTAGAGGCGCTGCAGTTCGTGCAAGACTCCTCGCCCACCGTAGTGTACCTACGTATGCCCGGCCAAAACCGCCATCGGTTCAGGGCCAAGAAGGCCATCTTCTGCCCCCAATGCCGTGCTGTCACACGATCGTGGTCGATCTAGGGAACGTGTGTAAGCAGCCAGACACAGATGTGTCACGTGTCATGGATCTAGATGCGCGTAACGAATCTTAAGTTGGCGGCTGCGGAACTTGAACTGGAGTACGTCACCTGCTTGTTTTAGTGCTGTGTTCAGCAACCAGCTAACTCCGAATTCGATAAGCATTTCACCGCTAATCTCATCTCTTCTGATGATTTTGTGAAATTAATTTATTTTCTTGATTATTTAATCCAATTTTATTTAAAATCAAATTTAAAATTTTTTTAGAATTAATGGGTCACGAATTGCTAGGCAGCGAGCGTATGCATTCGCCCATGCTTGGGAGGAGAAGGGGCCTTTTTTCTCCGGAATCTCTGGTTCGGGCGCTCCATTAGCGGAACTTTGCTCTGGTGTGCGTGGCGTTTTCGATGGTGAAATAGAGCGTCGTTTGGGTGCACGCCTGCAATATCCCGGTAGTCCGTTTGCCTTTGCCTGGTGTTGTAAGCCTGCGTGGGATGTCCAGTTACTAGCCCCCAGCACCCCTGCAAGCGTCACTGGCACCACGCCTGCCAGTGACACTTGTAAGGGTGCCGGGGACTCATTGCTTGGACTTTGCTGGCGTGAAGTAGGATAATGAGGACGTAGACAGAATGCAACTGCCGCCTGGTTTTTCCCACCTTGTAAATAAGTGAGAGTAAGGTTTTGAACTCCGTGAGGAACCGTATCCACCTTGTAGTGAACACTCACCACAATCACAACAAACAATGCTAACATCAGAGTTTGCCGTGCTCATTGGGTTCATTAGAAACGTATTAACTTCTATGGGCAAGTCGGTTGACACTTGCTAAGTAAGCTTTCAATGAGCCTCGTAGTTAATAGTATTAGATGTAATTGGGTTGGACAGTCGGTGAGAGTATACGTGCAAGTGTAACAAGAAGTGGTGACACCTGCTGGACTGTCACCTTCCCAGCCCCAGCCCCAGCACGTGGAGACGCCTTTCCAGGGCGTGTGGGGACGGCAGAACATTTCTTTTTTTTATTAGCCAATAATGAGACCATTTTGAAGTTTGAGGTAACTAATTCTACCGAACAACGATGTAGCGGAAGCATCATGCGTCACAGTAATACTCAGCCTGACGCAATTAGATAGGGAAAGAACGTCAGGGCGTTGCAATGGGGACCAACGGTGGAGGCCCACAGACAGACACATTTCTCTACTGGTTATTAACCGATGCTAGAGCGAGTTATAAATTATTTAAGGATGAAGTTAGTCACCATATGCTACAAAGCGGGCCCATGGCCTGCAGTCCCTTTACTTGTCCTAGTTCTTGATACCCCATCGTGTGAAGGGAATCGGGACCTCAACTTTAAAATCACTAAGTGACTTCTGGCTGCGTCTGTGTTATCGTTGGGGGCACAAGTGGAAGGGCAAGGCTGGACTTTGTTGCTCACTGGGGAGAGAGAGGTCCGTTCCCGAGGCCCCTGAGATCCCCAGAGCCCAAAACTCCCTTTTGTTGGCAAGCAAAGAGAAGTTTGTCACACACTTAGCCAACCGCCCACGCATACATTCCGACGCCTTGAGCTGTTGTAAATGAGTATCTGCTTGGTAATCCCTATAATCCGTACCCCTCGCAGCGCCTAAATGGTGGGACATTTGTAGATATCAATAAACAAGCCCAAAAGTTCCTGACCGTATATTGAGCATCTCTGCTGAGTTAGATTCATGAACTGGTTCGGGAACACAGCTGGGTTACCTGTTTGCACAACCGTAGTCCTTATCGCATTGCCTGGGGCATCTGTACCGCTCGAAGGGATTCGTCCTGTATCGGAGATGTAACGTGGAACACTCCATCAATCGCCTCGCCAGTTGTGCGTGAACCGCCGTCCAAGGAAATTATGCACCGTTTCGAGTATTGTCAACAAGCGTACTGCAGGCTCCCGCGAGATCGAGTCCCATGAACATGCGGCAGTAATTTATTGAAACGAAAAAGTGGCGCACCTCTCGTTCAGCAGCACTTCCGGCCACTCCTGTGTAGCCTAAATGTCGCCTGCCACAGGTGCCATTT
Source organism: Eimeria brunetti (assembly GCA_000499725.1). Taxonomy (NCBI): domain Eukaryota; phylum Apicomplexa; class Conoidasida; order Eucoccidiorida; family Eimeriidae; genus Eimeria; species Eimeria brunetti. The sequence continues at coordinate 10,361 of HG710431.1, forward strand.
TCTCCGCACCAATCGTATATCTTTCGGGATTATGTTCGTGTCTCGTAAGCTGGAATTTGCTGTATATACGGTGGGATTGGTGTGAGAAAATACTTAGCGTTTGTCGCAGTAGATCCTCATGGCTGGGGACTTCACGGCTGTGCATGAAGACGTCACACGGGTAGGATGTGCCTCCCTAAACTACCAAAATCTAAAGATAAGCATTAATATTAACCTGGCGCACCCGTGAACCTAAAAGGAATCACATTCTATTCAAATTGACCCACTGATGAGCGTAAGGCTGTCTTCTACCGGACCTCCCTAGCTATGGGGGCCTGATGAAACCCTACTTCTGTATCGAATGTAGAGGAGGTTATGTCCCCTAGCGTCTCAAGAATAGTTTGAATATGATGCACAGGGAAATGATTTGGTACCGTAAGAGCATGCATCCATTGGTACTTAACTGCAACATGCCTCTTCCGCTCCCGTAATGCATCGTCGCGTTCCATGATCGTGGGGGCGCAGGTGGGAGAACCCGTTGGTCCTGTCCACCCATCAGCTGACAGCATAGCTCTCTCCTGCTTGTGAATTTTGAGTTGATCTGGCGTAATATGTTAGGTACCAACATCACCGGTAATTTTCCGTTGGCCAACATAATGTGTTGGTGGTGCGGGCGCTTCAACTTTCCAGGTAGGCCGTCTGGAAAGATAGCTGGATGTTCGCACAACACTTCGAGTGCCTCCTTAGGGGTCTTGTAGTGAACGTTAGCTACAACTACGGAAACAACCTAACTTAGCAGTTTGCCGTGCTCGTTGTGCTCGTAAGAGGCGTCTTAACGTGCACACATATGTTGGTTCTCATATATTGAGTAGGTACTCAATCAGCTCCTTAGTTATTTAATAATACAAGAGATATACGGGTTTGGACCCCAAGTGAGGGTGTCCTGGCAGTCAACAAGGTCTTGCCACACATGGAAGACTCTCCCCTCTCGCCAGCCCCAGTCCCTTGGGCCGCTTCTCCGGGACGTAATAATAATAGCATAATATCATTTTTCTAAGGCAGAAACAGAAGAACTATCTTAAAGCATTTGCTGTTTTTTATTTTACTAAGTAAGAATGTATCTTGAACCTTCTGTGCCTCAGTAATAGTTTGCTTGATTCAGGGAGTCGCGGTTTGCTAGCGGGCACGCTTGCAGTGGGGCCAAGGGTGTAGTGAACAGCTGGCCTACACTGTTACTACGTATGATCCCGAAGCCAGTCTGACTATGTGCACCCTTGCATCTAACTATCTGCATCCATGATTCTCGCTGAACTACTACTGTACACCGTAAATAGCCTTAAACCTTTGAGTTCATATTATCGTTGGGTGAGAAAACCCCCGAGTAACAGAACTGACTCTTGACCCCCGCTGAAGGTCAGCGCCAGAGTCATAGCATCAACCTCGCATCCAGCCCCATGCCCGGTGTCGGCTAGCGAGCACTCTGTTCCCGTTATGCTTCCCTTCTATCTAAAAGTGTCTTAAACCCCAAAGTATTCTATATTATTTATGCCTTTTCATGTTACTAAGCCTCGAGGGGTCACGACGAAGGTCCATTGTAGTGCCGGTGCACTACAAAGGGTGGTGCCCCACAGACCAGTATCATTCGATACTGGCTAGTAGACAATCTCTGATTATAAAAGTATTAGTTTAAGAAGGTGGCTTTTTCTTGAAACGTTCTAAAGCAAGGCCTGGACTAAAGAGGGACGGCGCGCTTGCTCTGCAGAGGCTTTTCCAGGCCCGTAGTCCCTGCACTCCTTGCTACCGTCGTGTGCGGAGGCTCGGGAGCTTACCTGAAAGTATTAGGCTCTTTAGTGGGTATTTCTTGCGATTGCATTTTCTTTGGGGGAACATGCCGCAGAGTTGGGCTACTGTTTTAGTGTAGCCCCTGGTGAAGGTGACGGCCAGTTCCCGAGGGTCCCTTGGGCCACAAACTCCCATTTGTCCGCAGGGAAAGGGACTTTCTCGCAGATACTCCGCCACTCTAGCATCTCGAAACAGTAGTAAAATTGTGGGTATTCGAGTTCAGCACGAGGTTATGGTGATTTCTCTTCAACATCAGCCGTTGTAACGGCTGGACCGGCTTGTATTTGTGACCCTTTGCCTGTATGGTGTGTCATTTCCGATGGCTGCAGCGCACAGCACCCCTTGGCGTCGATGGGGAAGTCATATGGCCCCTTTTCCGCAGGATGTGGGTAAAGCCAGTACGAGATTAAGTCTCTGTAACTGATCACTGGACAACTCTGAGCTGAGCTAGCTTGTTTTACTGGCTGCTTAACTCGCGCATTTGCCTTTGGGCTCGGGGTTAATCTACACCTCTTTGGGGACGGGCGTAAACTGGAAGGCATGGCGCCAGGAGAGGCCCCAACATTATGATTTGCCAATAGCTCATACGCCAGGTCAGCAGGGGTCAGTTGCCGTGCCTCAGACTTAGTGAGTTAGCCACACTACATGATACGGAATGGGCCCTACTCAGAAATCGCCCGACAGGGACTCGCGAGCACACCACATCGTTATCCCTATTACGACAGTGTTGGTCCGCAACTGCTCCACGTTAGCTACCGTGAATCTGCACATTTTCGTAGCCCATTGCACCCTAAGCTGCAGGCGCACGAATGCCTTCGGGCTTATGAAGCTCGTCGACACCCCTGTATATAATAGAGGATTAAAGGGGCTCCCCGCCATGTCAAGTCGAAGTGCATCCGTCGTTCACACGCTGTAGAACATTCCGTTTTTGCCATAGTGAGCGTTTTCACACATATTCCGAGACCATAGTGGCAGAAAAGCCCCTCCTGTCCCACTGCCTCCCTCCGAGACGGGAGACAGTAACGGAAAGGAAGTTGGCGTTATTGAGATTACTTGCTCTCCATTACTGTCTCCTGTCTCGTAAACAGTCTCCTAGCTTTGTACCGTTGTAGAGACTGATTCGCGCCGTTCAGACGATGGTTGGTAACACTTTCTGGCCTCTTCAACCCCTTAACTCGCTTGTTTCGTGAAACGGTTCAGATCGTTTCTCCATCCTGGGGGCGCTTGAATAGTGTTTGGTCCTGTAGCCACCGCACACATGAATTTTTTACCACGAGCAGTTAGCCCAGTACGTACATATCTTAGTACGTTTAGTCGCTTCCGTTTAAACGCTCAGGTGTCTCCACATTGCAGGCTGCTGGGGACGGTCTGACCCTCCCACTTTGCTCCATCATCGGTCTACAAGTAGTTGGGCATTCCACGCCGTGCTATCCCATAAATCAGCAATTCTTACGCGCCTCTCCCCGGGCGCTTGCTCTGCTCTTCACTACTACTTCACGGCCCTGCCGGATGGCCCGGTCCCTTACACAGCAAGTAACGGGCCTTCCTTCCATCTCCTCCACTCCTGCCTGAGCCCTATAGCGTCCGGTTTCAGGCTCACACGAGCTTACGGCGAGACACATTCTAATTAAACTCGCCTGTTTCGCCTTCGTGTGCCTTGCATATTGCACCAGAACTTCAGCTGCTTCCTCCGACGCAGTGGAAGCGGCCTGTCCGTCGCTGTCATTGCCAGTTAGGAACCTACAGCAGTAAAGGAGTGTTGGGTCTTGCAGAACAAAAGCTACCCTTCGCTCAACTACTGTAGCAAACCATCTAGTGTACTCAGCCTGATCCCTTGTATAACAGACCTTGGGTAACTCTGCGTGTAGCTCATTCTGCACCAAGTCCTTGCAGAAGCACTCGCTCAGCCGTTCATTCACCAGCTCCCAAGCCTTCATATCGATGGCCGGTCATACTAAAGCATAATGTAAGGGTTGTAGGTACGACCAGTACACCAAAGCCAGATACGCCAAGCTCTCCCTCAGCGGGATGTCTAACATCGCCGGACCCGTTCCCACCTTGACAAACTTGTCTTCGGCTGTTAAAAAAAACCTGCACAGTAATTCCGTCCACGGTACGCTGTTGAAGTGATAACCGAAACGCCATCCTCACCGCTGGCTTTTCCACTGTACTCCGAGAGACGTTTGCCAGAGCACGGATGTTTGCAGTGTGAGGTGGTGATGGGTGGCTACGAATTTGCCTCCAGTGCGTGGAGGTGCAGCGGCGGATTCCGGATCCTTGGATGTTTTCTGTTGGTCTCGTACCACGGCTTTCGGGGGTTCGGCCCGATGATGACCGAGTTATGGACTAGGTAACTTGTATGTGGGCATTTTGGGCGTCTTCAGTTTGGATGCACCTCTGACCGGTTCCGGTGCACCCCAGATCCACATAATCGTACGAATAACCTTGGGCAAGAAGAACAGCTCCTTAAATTATCTTCAATGCTCAATCATCCTGAGTGAGGGAAATTTCTGTTCTGTCTTTCCCCCAGCCAAATTCTTACGGGTCGTCGCCTCAGCTACAGAGCCAGGCTCACAACCACCCCCAAACCCTGGGTCCGCTGAACAGATCAGAGCAGTCCTCGCTCGGTAGCCTTATATACAGCCTAATGGTGGTCGGAACATTTCTTTTAATCTACTATTGGTGCTCTGTCTGCTTAATAGGCCTCTACCGGCCCAACTTGTGCGTCAGCGCAGCGCCTGCTCTCTACATTGGTCCCACTGCTTGGGGCTGGCCCAGTTGCTCCCTATGCGGCTACGATAACTCCGTGATAGCACGGAATCAGCCCTTGTTTTTAATTGGGCTGGGAAATACGCTCCACAAAACGGATAAAAATGGGGACCCAACACTAAACGTACGAGTAAGCATGCCGTAGTTGGCCAGCCTCCACGCCACTCACGGGCCATGAGACGGTAGTGACGGCTTACTTTGTGCGTTGCAGTATTTGATGCACTTCACATCTTATTCAGCTTTCACACCTCTTCCTTTTTCCCTTTTAGAGTCTTCCATGCTGGCAGTGGGCACGGTGTAGCTCACAACACTACACTGTGGCGCAGAAGCAAGCTCCGGAGGTTATGCAAGTAAGAATGAGTGCAATTAATGCGATATTAGAAATAGGTTAACCTAGGAAACTCCGCTATACGACAGACCAGGCTTATGCCACTTTGCATTTAGGCTTGCAGCATGGGGGTGGGAGTGCCGCTATTACTGCAGTATCCCATAGCACACTGAGGAAAGTGAGCGTTTCCCCACGGGAGAGCATTTTTCTTCTAGGAAGGGGAACGGGCAACAGGGGATTCTTAAGCATTTAATACTATCTGATATTTATGGGAGATTGGTACCTAATCCCCTACTTGCCTTCAAAAAGTGACTATGGACTACCCAGTACTTGTTCATCAACTGCCTACAGTGTTAGTACATCCAGCAAAGGAAGCTTAGGCAAAAACAACTTTTTGCCTATGGGGTTGGCACGCAACATTCGTTGCAGTAAAGTGCGCCTAAACCCAGCTCAGGGCACTTCATCTCACACCAGTCCTGGGCCCTTGGGCCGCTGTGCCTAATTTCCCTGGAAGGGCGGTGGGAGACCCCCTGGTTTTTATATAGTGCCTTCTACAAACTACCATTCCAAGCGTTTCACTCTATTGAAGCTCACGACTGCCCCTTGATTGGATCCAGTATATTCCTTACCGCATGCTGCTATGGGGTCAAGCGGTTTGAAATAAGAGTTCCCCCAAAGTACATGAACTATCCTTCAGTATCCAGTAGGTCTGCAGACACTGGAACAAAAGGCATGGGTCTGGTGCGGAGAAGAGGTGGCGCCTGATGAGGTGCAGCACCCCTAGCGTAACTCGCGCAAGAATGCAGTCCCGGATGCAGGCATATCAAATAACCCGTTTGAAGTGTGCATTTATACAAAAGACAGACCTTTAGCCCCTTTTTTATACAGTCCCTAGACAAGTGTCAATACTTCACCGAATTCAGACAGACCATCCAATATGCAACCAGCTCCCTAGTGGACAAAAATGAGCACGCGCCGTAGTAGGCGTTAGTCAGTACAGATAATAAATTCGGCCTGTAGTAGCAAAGCATGAATGGCGTTGTTGCCACAGCAGCTTTAAAACACGTTAACATGTAGCATTTCTGTGCCACGCACACCTGCCACCTTCAAGGTTTACACGGGGCGGCCGAGGTGATGCGTGCTTTCCCTCTAGTGCTTTGTTTGATTATTATGCAAAATCCTACTCGTCTGTAGGCAAAATAAGCATTTGTAAGTCCAAACCAAACGCCAAAGTACCCGTATGAGTACACAGCTCCCACTCGTGGCCACACTGTGGTGTTGCATGGAGGCTGATTGGGCGCCACTCCCCTTAACTTGCTGTCAATGAGTAAAACACTGGACCTTTTGTGCTTTTAAAATATTGTTACGACTACGAATACCCTTGGTGAGGCAACTGCCGGCTACTGCTTCCGGGAGTAACATCAAACGCTCTGTGGCGTGCAGCTGCGCGCCGCCGCCGTGGACTGCTGCGGAGGTCTGCAAGGCCACGGAGTGTACCTGCGAGTTTTCATCTCCATTTACTCCCTTTATTGCAACTATTTCTGTGGAGAACATACGTTAGCGAAGGCCAGAGAAGACCCCGACTCTCAGTTTGGCAGCGCCATCAGACTGCCGTCTCGAGCGGCCGCTGCTCTCTGTTGATCGGCTGGCGGTGCGTAACAGTCTACGCAGCGCCCTTTTCAGTTTTCGTTACAGAAATAATTATTTAAAAACTCCTGAAGGGGAGTTGTGCTGCCGTGGGAAGCTCCCGTCCCCCTTTGGATCCCCGCTTGCGCCCACACCTCAACCCCGTGGCGTCCACGAGCGAAGCGACCTCCAAGACAGCTGTGGCCGCTGCATTTGCATGTCAAAAACTTTCACTATCTCTACAGCAGCAGTTAGGAGGTATCCCCGTGCATAATGACTGAGGAAACACCCAGCAGTGGAGGCCCTGCAGCTGGAGGTGCAGGCGGTGCCCCAGCTGCTCCAGCAGGCAACAAAAAAGCAGATGCCAGTGCCGCGGCAAACCAGCCTCCTACTAAGAAGAGGTCCCCTCACAGGCTTGTAGTAGAGGAGGCCATCAATGAGGACAACTCTGTTGTCGCTTTGAACCCCGCCCGTATGGAAACCTTGGAGATATTTAGGGGTGACACGGTACTGCTTCGCGGCAAAATGCGACACGACACGGTGTGTGTCGTCCTGGCCGATCAAGATCTTGATGAGGGGAAAATAAGACTTAACAAGGTCGTCAGAAAAAATCTCCGCGTCCGACTTGGAGGTGCGGTATATTTAAGCTCCACCCCACAAATGTGTTTGCGGTTGCGCACTCCGTGACAACGGTGTAGCGGTGTCACCTTGCCTGGCTGCATGCATGTATGCTGCTTTGTTTGCTCCTCGGAGGTGTGGCTTCTGTGCGCCTTTTGGTGCTTCGCGACGCAGATATTGTCCACGTCAGCGCATGCGCGGACTGTCCGTATGGGAAGCGGATCCACGTTTTGCCACTTGACGATACTATCGAGGGAATAACGGGTGGGCACGCCGCTTCGCGTGTTTGCTGACCGCTTGTGTCTGCAACTTGCATGCAAGCATTCATGATAACTGCGTGCATGCTGAAGCATCTCGGGATGGGGGACGGGGAGATTGTGCGCAGGCAATTTGTTTGAGATTTACCTCAAGCCCTACTTCATGGAGGCCTACAGGCCCGTGCGCAAGAACGATTTATTCCTTGTCCGAGGCGGCTTCAGACCGGTTGAGTTTAAGGTGTGAAGACGGCACGCCCTCATCCCACCACGGTGTTGCGTAGGGTTGCGGCTGTCTTTGTGGGGCTGCACGTTTGTCTCTTGAATGAGCAATCTGCTTTGTCGCGTGTCTATCCTGCGGTTCATTTCGCCATGCAAGTGATAAGCATTGTGCCGTTGAAAATGGGGGAGAACAAAGAGACCGCTCTACCCTTAGGTTGACTTGTGCATAAGCCTAGCTGCGCCGTTTACGTTATAGTGCGTAAACAGTGCCAGTTTCTTGTGTGTGTTGGAGTGAGGGGAAGCGGATAGGGCAGCCCGCTCGAGACAGTTGTGCCAATGGCCCCACTGCAGGTTGTGGGAGTGGACCCTGGGGATTTTTGTATCGTGGCACCGGACACTGTCATCCACTGCGAGGGCGAGCCTGTGAAGCGGGAAGAAGAGGAGCGATTGGACGAGATAGGCTATGAAGACATTGGTGGGTCTTTTATACCGATGCAGTTCCCTCACCACAAAGCGGTTCTAGGGGCTGCTGCTCAGCCTCCAAACGCTTGCGGGGAGGGAAGGGGGGACCGGGGCAGCAGCATCGCGGGAGCGGCGGCTGGACAACAGGGTCTGATGGATGCTTTCATTTCAGTTTGTGAAGAGGCAGGAGGAAGGGCAGTCTGGGGGCGTTGCTTTTTATAGGGCCACCGGCTCAAGGGCGTATCGGTTTGTAAGTTATTCTTGAGGTTCGTGCCGCGCCTGTTTCAGGAGGATGTCGCAAGCAGATGGCACAGATCCGCGAAATGATTGAACTACCGCTGCGACATCCAACCCTTTTCAAGACACTAGGCGTCAAACCGCCGCGCGGCGTTCTGCTTTATGGACCTCCAGGTGGGCAGGACAGGAGGGCGGGTGTTCGCATTGCGGCGATAGTGACTGTGTAACGTATGTGAACGCAGTGTATCGTATTGGGTCTATCATTCATGTATTTATATTTCGCGAGGCCCCTGACCACTGCACTATTTCAAAACTTCTCGCGGACGTTGCAGACGTTTAGGCGCACGAATTGACGGATGTGGCAGCAGTGATTGTGTGCGACGCAGCTGGAAAGAAGGCGTGTTTTATGTGCCGCAGGCAGCGGGAAGACGCTCATTGCGAAGGCAGTGGCGAACGAAACGGGGGCATTCTTCTTCCTCATTAATGGCCCGGAGGTCATGAGCAAAATGGCAGGCAGGTCATTAGCCGTGCACGAACAGTAAACGGGTGTCTTTTGCGCATACGCGCCAGCAAGTTGCCGTCGTGGGGGTTTAGTGTCTGTATAATGGTTTGGGCGAGTTCAGATGTTGAGGAAACATTAGTGGATGTGTGTGTCGCTCGCTTCTCTGATGTTTTGGGGGACAGGAACAACGCAGATAGCGGTAGGTTGATGTTTTATCTAGGGAAAAGGGGCTACTGCTGCTGTGGGGCGCGGGGATTCAGGGGAGGCGGAGGCGAATTTGCGTCGAGCATTTGAGGAGGCTGAGAAGAACGCCCCTGCGATTATTTTCATCGACGAAATTGACTCTATCGCACCCAAGAGAGAGAAGACAAACGGAGAGGTTGAGCGGCGAGTGGTCTCTCAGCTGCTGACACTGATGGACGGCCTGAAGGGCCGGGGCCAAGTTGTTGTGATCGGTGCATGTCTCACAAACACGAATTTTCAACAGCGCTTCCGGAGATTGAGGCACTGTGCTTTTGCTTTGGCAGCAGCTGCAGTAACGGACAGAACCCGCATACATACGCTCAGACAATAGCAACATTATGCGGCGAAGGGATCCTAGGGCTTGGGTGCATCATTTTGCATCTAAGGGCCTTTCTTACATACCTGTTCAAGGTGACACACTGTTGCTGAAATCCGGTTGCCTCGTTGGCGTTGGTTCTGCAGGAGCCACGAATCGCCAGAACTCCATTGACCCCGCCCTGCGGCGTTTTGGTCGGTTTGATCGAGAGATTGACATAGGCGTGCCGGATGACAACGGACGACTCGAAATACTTCGCATCCATACCCGCAACATGAAGCTGGGCCCCGACGTCCGCCTGGAGGAGCTTGCGTCGAGCACCCATGGTTTCGTGGTGCGTAGCAGCCTTTGCGCTAGCGGCGAGCCGTCTTTGCGCTAGGATACTTCTTGTGCACGCCCCGCGATCCCCGTTTATTGTCTCGTTTGCCCGCTTGACTATCTCGATTTGCTTTCGAGTCGATGGCCGTGTGTAGGGCGCCGACCTGGCGCAGCTTTGCACTGAGGCGGCTTTGTCGTGCATTCGAGAGAAGATGGATCTAATTGACTTGGAAGATGACACCATAGATGCTCAGGTAACAGCTTAGTGCCAGCCTCGTATATCTGTACCCAGCTGGCAGGCCATGCTGCCTGTGCCCCGCACCTGTCAACTGGGGTTCTCCTGCAGTGGTAGCACATGGCTTTGCTTATTGTGGACCAGCCATTGGAGTGCTGGATATGGCTAGTCATGGAGTCATACCCTTACGTATCCGATTTATTCTGTGAAGGTGCTGAGATCGATGGCGGTCACCCAAGAACACTTCTCCTCAGCGCTGCAGAGCTGCAACCCGTCTTCGCTCAGGGAAACGGTAGTAGAGGTGCCCAACGTCAAGTGGGATGACATTGGTGAGCGTTTAAGCTTGTGGTTTAAGGGTTGCGGGTATAAAAGAATGTAAATTCGCAGATGTTGGGCGGGAAGTGATAAGCACCTATATTGTTATTCAGCGCTTGCTGATGGTTGCCCGTCGCTTTGCAGGCGGACTTGAGGAGGTCAAGAGAAATTTGCAGGAGATGATTCTGTACCCAATTGATCATCCCGAGAAGTTCGAGAAGTTTGGTATGAGCCCAAGTCGTGGTGTACTGTTCTATGGACCTCCAGGTAAGGCTGAAGTGGCGGTCAATGCGCTGAGACTGGGCTGGCTTACGTTCGTGGTTGCACTTCAGCGTGTACATTCGTGTGCTCCAGCGTGTGAATACTGTTTGTGTGAGCATGCTGATGTACCGGTTTGTTCATGAGTTACTGGCATGAAGTGGTGCGCACGCATTCTCGTATGAGGCATTCCATGCGCCTGTTCATGCCCAGCTCCCTCGCTTTGTACAGTTTTCGTGTGCAAGAGGGTACCCGTGAGCGTGTTGTACGGCTCTGGGGGTGCAGTAGGTTTACTATTTATATGAGCGTATTGACGGGCCGGCCATGCGGTCTGCAGAGGAAGCTGAGTTTGTTGTGCATTTTGCTTTCACTTCAGGATGCGGCAAAACTTTATTGGCGAAGGCGGTAGCCTCTGAATGCTCAGCGAACTTTATCTCCATCAAAGGTCCCGAGTTGCTGACAATGTGGTTCGGTGAATCCGAGGCCAACGTCAGAGAGGTGTTTGACAAGGCGAGTTAATAGATTAGTTCTTTGTTGGTTTTATTTTTTCAGTGCGTGCCTTTGCACAAAGGGACCCAGGGAGTGCTAAAGTTTTTTCAGTTTGCCTTTACGATTGCCAAGGCGCGAGCACTCATGCATGAGGAGTTTCGTGCATGCAGGCGAGAGCCGCGAGCCCCTGTGTTCTGTTCTTCGACGAGCTCGATTCTATTGGCACGCAGCGTGGCAACAACTTGGGGGATGCGGGTGGTGCCGGTGAGTCAGAAGGAAGGCGGCTGGTTGGAAACATTCAGTTCAGACAGTGAGTGAGGCGAGGGCATGCCGTCGGTGAACAGCCGCGGTTTTTTGGGGTGGAGAGTGGACTCTGCGTGCTCACAGGAGACAGAGTTATGAATCAGCTATTGACGGAGATAGATGGTGTGGGCCCTATGAAGAACCTCTTCTTTGTGGGGGCGACCAATAGGCCAGAACTCCTCGACGAGGCTCTTCTTCGTCCCGGACGCCTCGACCAGCTTATCTACATCCCCCTGCCTGATCTACCCGCACGTGTTAGCATTTTGCAAGTGGGTTACATTTCAGGGTCGTAAAGGCGCATGAATAGCTAGTGTTAAGTCCCTTATGAATGGCACTGTGGAGGGTGCACAACTACAATCGTCGTTGTCTGTTTTTGCTGCAGGCTACCCTGAGAAAAGCGCCTGTGGCTCCAAACGTGCCCATTCCTTTCCTTGCACATAAAACCGCGGGCTTTTCAGGGGCGGACATCGCGGAAATGTGTCAACGAGCAGCAAAGGCCGCCATCCGTGACGTGAGGGACTTCACCAAATAGAGTGTTTACATGACCACAAAGCTGCGTGTGTTCCGCGGCCGTAAGGCTTGTGTGCATTGTGTAATCCATGCATTCCCTTTAGAATGACCCGAAGAAAGATAGGCCAAGTTGTTTGGTTTTGCTTGTTTCTGCAGGCGATTGCTGCGGAGGAACTCGCCCGGGCTGCGGGAACTGAGGGAATGGATGAAGATGAGTCGAACGTGAAATATGAAATTACGCGCAAACACTTTGAAGAGGGGCTCGCTGGTGAGACTGGACAGCAGCAGACGGGCGTCAGTCACCGTACATGTACACGTACAGATTCTCAGTTGAGGCCTGCTAAAGCGTACTTGATAAAAGCATAATTACGGAGGAATAGCTGTGCGCAGATACGTTAGTAATGAAAACTACTGAAATGCCCGGGTCTACCGTATTGCAGCATCCTTGTTGCGCGGATTCCTGTAGGTGTAGAGGTTATCTGGGATGGGCGTCCATCTTACCAGACGACGTGCTTGTTTGCATTTGTATATATGCAGGAGCACGTAGAAGTGTTTCTCAAACGGACCTGTCCAAGTACGACTCCTTCAGAATGAAGTTCGACCCCATCTACAAAAGCCAGGCGGCAGGGGGCGACGGCACAATAATTGTTGATTGGCCCAATACAGACGGCGCAACGACGGACCTGGTAAGGCCCATGCCCAGAAACATGCGCATGCTCTTCCGTTGTATGATATCTGTTCCGTTTATCAATCGGTCTCACGGTTAGCATATGCCTAGCATTCGTCGGTAGAGGCGCAGCCTTGCACAACGGGCTTGTAGGACGGGGCTCATATCGGTTATTCCGGAGCGAACACAGATACGCGTTCGCGCCTTGTAAAGCCAGGTGGTATGCACGTTTGCGTCCTTGCCATGTCAGGATGTTTACTTTTGCAGCATGAGCACGTATGCGTATATTCACGTGCTAGAGTGTATATCCAGCAGGCATGCAAGTATAAATTACCAAAGCAAGCGATGAAAGGCGTGTTGTGACTGTAGGGTATGCATGCAAGTATAAATTACCAAAGCGAGCGATGAAAAACGTGTTGTGGCTCTAAGGTGATAGGCAGCGTGCTCCTCGATTGGATTTACATTCCCTCTGTACAGCATCAAAGTGCACCCGTTTCTCCTTGCCTCCTAGACTTAACTCCGTGCATGCGAATTTCGCTGTGCGCAGGGGCGAGTGGAGGAAGGCGATGACGACGATTTGTACTCGTAATCAGAAATTTCGTCTGCACTTTTTCAAACGGAGAGGTGTATTAAGCTCTGTAACAAACAGCACTGCATAGAGGAGCTTCCGCGTGCGAAAATCAAGTTGACTCTTTCTGCCACTGGGATGAAAGGGAGGGTATGTCGGAAGGCAACGGAATCGAGTCATTCATTTTATTGCTGTGCTTAAGTCGTTCAGCACTTTATCGTGAAGGGTATGTAAAGGCCTCCTTTATTCCTATGCTTTCAGTAGGGAGCGGTAGCTTCATAGCCAGCAACAGCGTTGCCTGCCACTGCTCCTTGTCCCAAACAAAACAAATTAACTTATTTCTGCTGAGAAAATCTTGCACAGAGGCGGGCATATAACTTCTTTGTGAAGAATTTTTGCCTTCGCTTCACGTGCTTTCTATTAAGCAGTATATCAACCGGTTTGTTCCCTCCTAATATCCATTTTTCCCCTATTGCGAAGCTATCTGAGTATCCACCGTACTGTTATTTATTGTTCGTCATTGCGCTCCATGCACGTGGAAATGCTCGCGCTTTTATGTTGAATGGACTGCTTAAGAGCACGGGGTTGAACCTCCCCGTATTAAGGTTAAAAAAGCCCAAAAAGTAGAGCTACGTCGATGCAAATTTGTTGTTGCCACCCGGGTTCGCACGCAACCGTAGGATACAAGATGGCCACTCTGAATCTGTTACGCCGCCACGTTCGTTAAATGCCATTCTTCGGTAAAGGACTTTCGCTTGGGCGCCCACGGAGGTTTCCAGTAGGGCCCCAACCAGAACCAGCGGCCTGACCGCCCGCGCATCTGCACGACAGGCGAAGGCAGAGAAAAAATCTTTCGAGCGGTAGATTTGCTGAAGGATATGTGCCAGGAGTGGTAGGGGTTGAATATATATATATAATATATATAATATGCATATAAATACAATGCATTACTTGTAGTACAAATTCGAATAGCCTACGAAATACATACTAGTGAGGCAATGTACTCCATACCATACACTGATGCGAACACCAGCAGTGTGAGTACAGCACGTTAACGCAAATAGGGTTCGCGTTGCTGTTTATAGGCGAGCTGCGTCTCACCATCCTTGGCTTCCCTCCGCGTCGGGCTTTTGTGTGCGGAAACTTCACAGGATACCATTCGTGAGCATTTAACTGAGCATCCGAAACATACAGACAGCGAACAGGCGTGTTCAGCTGTATTATAAACGCATTCCTGTCACTATGTAGCCCACTTCACATGTGAATGACTTTTCAGTGGATGCACAGTATCCTGCACAGATATACAGTTATACAGATGTGCACTTTTGTCACAGAATACAGCACACGCGGAATAGATGTAGAACGGATGCACGGTATGACTACATACGACAGCAAACAGGCCGGATACAGACAGCTGGAACAGGAGATATGTAAAAATATGAGCACTTGGCTATCGCATTCGAAGCCGCTGCCTGCTGGGTCATTGCTGGGAGGGCAGACCATCCCTATCCTTCAAATACTCACCGCCACGTCAAAGCGGCCAATTGTTTGCTGCACTCTCCAATCATCGGGCCCTTGCGAAAGCACAAAACAAACATCAATAGCCCCTAACTTCTGACTTCTGGCATTTGGCGATAGCCATACTGGATAACCCCTTCATTTTGTATTTCCCAGTTCCACTGTGCCAAAAGAGCAAATGCCACTTTGCACAGTGAGCTCTTCAGCCGCCATTGAACGTTTTGTTTTGGTGAACACAAAATGGAATAGAGGCGCTGCCACCACTGGCTGCACCTACTCACCTAATGCAGTGTACATGCAGGTGAGTAGAGTGCGCCCGGCACTAGGAGCTCGAGGCTCGAACCAAACATTGAAAGGATGGACGCCTCGCCTTCTGTTTCCTTCTGTGTTTCGCAGTGTCTTCAGCTTGTCCGGCATAGTTCCCACTCCTGTGCCTTCCCCTAGCATCTTTTCCGGGTACCCTGCGACATTTATTTGCATGTAGTTACACAGCGCAGCGTCTTCCAACCATTCAGCATGAGTCGTCATCGCCAGTTCTAAACCGGAAGCCTCCGCCTTATCTAAGAACAGACGGGCAGACAAACAACGGCGGGTTCTCGCCAGCCATTCAGCTAGCCTCCACGTCTCAATTTTAAAACATTCATCGGAAAATGACGTTCCCGTTGTTTCCCCTGTTGTTGCTGCTGGTACTTCTGCTCCCGCGTCTGTTACGGTTCCTGGAGTTGCTAATGAGGCGCGCGGCGACAGAAGGGGCTGCGCTCCCGGCGCTTTGGCGAACAACCTTTTGTTCAGAACTGAAACGGATGCAGGCCCAAACCAAGAGCAAAAATAAGGGATAAAACCTGCGCGCAAGCTCGTTGCCCCGTGACTAGCGTCAGGCTGCATAAACACCTAGGGCAGATGTCTTTTAACGAGGCAGGCGTTTGTATTCGCACCCATGAAGTGTGTTCACGAAGCGCATGTTAAACAAAGCAGCAACGGTAATAAACCGGAAGATGAAAAACTATCCATAAAATGTGCCTAGTACGCCAGTGGCCTCTCACTCACGCAATTGATTGTAAAGCGGCAAACGACGAATTATAGGGCAGTCGTCAGGGGCCCACTGCGGCTCTTCCCTTTCAAGTATTTTCTCCAGAGTCCCACAAATGCCAGCAGGAACAGGCGGTGCCTCTTTCTGCTTCTTATTTGGTGATGAGCTCCTCCTGCTTTGCATAGCCCATGAAAGCACCTCGTGCAATGCTTGCAGGTCCTGAGCATGCGTTTTTAAGCAGCTGAAAAGATCATGTCCGCGCTAAAACAGATGCCGCCTTCGTCTCCTCTTGCATCCGACGGCCTTCCATACGAGCACACAGTAAATGGCTACGCACAAAGGACAGCCGGCGCTGCAGCTACACTTACGGGAGTGGTAACGTCTGGGACGTCGAAGAGTGCAACTGTGGCAAGGGCAGTTAGCTGGGCTGTCCGGTCATCTGAGTCTAGCAGGTAGCCAGCAGGAGAGGCAGCCTGATATCCATCGTTGCTGCCTGACTTCCAAGAAGATTGACGGGCTGAATCCCCCGTCAAGCGCCTCATGCGGAAGGTTCTCCGCTGGGTCTTTGGCTGTTTGTCAGGTTCGCTGGTGCGGGCTGACAGCAGCAAATCCTCTTTCAGCTTATGCAGCAGTGCCTGCAGCGGACAACGTTCACTTCATTTCGCCACTCAAATGACCTTCAAGTCAAGGCACAGATGCACCTCAGCAGGCTACACAAGCAATAGGATCCTCGGCTGTGCGCTCTGGGCTGCGCGGCGATGCGCTAACAGGCATATGTAGTCGGAGATGACAAGAGAGCACACCTCGATTTCATTCAGGTCTCTGGAGCTTCGCCTTCGAATCGCCGACTCCACTACCCACACACACACGCACAGCACTACTGTTTGGCACTTGCTGATGCTAATGTCTTCTGCTGCACATGCTGTTGTCTGCAGCGTTTTGCTGTCGCATAAACAGGGCTGTACACGGTCTGGGCTTCGCAGGTGTGAAGTGTAGACAGACAGTGATTCGCGGTGGTGCTGAATAAACCAGACAACGCTACATAGGAGGAATGAACTTCTCATCAACTGCTGTAAGCCGTCACTGCACTATTCTTCTGACCGTTACTTTTGGGGCATGCAGCAAGGCTTACATTGGCCTAGGAGGCGAGTGCGGGGAGACGGCTGCAGTGCAACAGAAGCACATGACAAATAAACAGAATACGTCATAAGGTAGCGGCTAGCAGTGAATATTAACAACACAATGAAAATGCAAAGCAGACGCCAGCAAGACAAGAGGACCAGACTTCAACAAGTCCACAGTCCGCTCTTTCTATGGAAGGCATACATTCTGTTTCTCACGTTCACCAGCTGCAGAGACAGCCGATGATACTTCCGCTACAAACGCCTCCTGGCGCGCAGCAGAGGCCCCAGCAGGCAGTTCTGCAACAAGACAAAGCAAACCAAACCATAACCTGCCTCTACATCAGCCCCCCTTCGCAGATGCACCAAAACGTTCAAGGGGGGGGTTAAACGGCATGCATGCTCTCGGTTACAACTAAGCCTATACCCTCTTTCCATAGGAGTTACCCTGGCGCTTCTACGATGTGTCTGTCCAGGCCATCGTCTGTTCTCTCTCTCTACAAAGAGTTGCTACCCCTATTACTATTATTATTAGTATTACTATTATATATACAATTATGCGTTCCTTATGTAGCAGAGGCCACGGAAAGAGCATCGATTGTCTTCACTGTCACCAGCGGCAGTCATACGCAATCATATATATATATATCATATATATGTCATATATTCTATATTTCTCTCTATATAATATATGGGTTTCCGCCTCACCGCAGGCAACGCGGCCGTTGCGCAACAAGAGACAATGGGGCAGCGCAGCGACGCCGAAGACCCGCAGCAAGCGAGGCGCCTCTTCGCTGCTGAGGACTACCAACTCTGCAGCTTCAGCTTTTTTTCTTTTTAAACAGACGAAAGGGGAAAGAGCAGATAGACGGGTGGACAGCCACTGCTGCAGCGCGCGAGAGGGCTCACTCCATCTGCCAACATACACAGAACGAAAGCATAAGCGAGCGGCATGGGAGGACAGCCTCATTTAATCTAATATACAGACAGCCCACAGAAAAAGAAAAGAAATAAATACTCGTTTTCTGCCTGTGAGGCAGCCTGGCACCGGCAGAGAAATGTAGCTCCGCAACGGACAGGAAAACGAGAAAAAAATGCATGCACGCAGAGGGACAAAGAAAAGAAGATAAAGAAAGGCGAATGCCAATAAGACCAAACATAAACAAGTCAGGTGAGTAGGGAGTAATACGCGCACTTCGCTTAACTGCACATGCAACTGGTGAAAGCAAATAATAGACACCAGGCACATCCTTACTGCGCTGAAAAGAGCACTACTGCGGTTCCAGGAACCGACCAGCCCTCCTTTTTGACAGCAGCGAGGGCCCTCTGTTCTACTGTCTCTACATCTGCTGAGGTGCAGTCTCCTTTAGCAGCAGCAGACAGGCGCCTGAATGAACCCCCCTGTCGTTCCTTCGCTCGCGCCAGACTGGGCAGCCAGTGGCTGCTGCTGTCAGTCACTCTTGTGAAGGGAATATCTGGAACCGTTGCAGAAGATGAACTGCCCTCATGTTCTCCTTTGCTGTTGCTGCGCATGTTGCTGCTGTTGCTGTTTCCAGAAGCAGCAGCAGAAGGGGAGTTAAAACAACGAGAAAATCGAATAGCTGCTGGTGAAGGATTATTGCCCGTCAAGCGTTGTAAGGGGTGCTGTAAGACGCTGCCCATGCACTGCACTTTCGGTGCGCATACACCAAACGAGCAATCGGGACCGAAGGAAAGCACCGTATACTGCGCTCGACAGACCTGAGAAGCAATTGGGCCCTTCAGTGAGCAACGACTGCAAAGCAGCCGCCGCCTAAGTGTAGCAGCAGCTGCTGCATGCAGCACGTGGCTCTGCATGTTTAGGTAGGGGGGACAGAAATGTCAAATCAAGGTCTATGGCCAAGCAAGCAAGGAAATGCCATCTTGCATGGCTACGAGAGGCCTATTGGAGGCCTTTTCCCGTAAATGAACTTTTGCTGCTGCTGCTGCTTGCTTGCTGCTGCTGCTGATGATGTTGTCTTCGTTCCTGCGCACCGACACACCGATGGGATGGCGAAGAGTCGCGCTGGCTGCCGTCTTTTCTGCAGCTTATGCGGGAGAACACCAGAAGATCGCCAGAATCTGTTGAGAAGAAGGGAGAAACACGGGGACGAGATGCCGCCTGGTGATTTCGTCGTGACAGGAGCTGCAAGAGTCCCGAGTGTGCTCCGCAACGCATTAATGTCATCCCATTTGATTGTATTAAATGGAAATAAAGATAAACAACCCTTCAGAAGTCAATGATAACGCAGTTCCTGCTTGTGTTCTGCTGTGAAGGCGATTTGCAAGGAGGCCGAGATCCACGTACAGCGCTGCGTTGAGGTGTCTGGAGAACCCACATAGAGGCGGTGTGTGGTAGCTTGCAGAAAGCAGCAACGTTAGAAATGTACTAATCTTAATTTCACTTTATTTCTTAAAATATTTTCCTCACGGCGACAAATCAGCCCCCGAGGTTCGATCTCTCAGCCCCATGATAAGCATTCGTTCCGCGGCTGTATTGCAACATCAGCCCATCTTCTGGGGAGTTTCTTTCAAAATGCAGCTCATGCGTTATTTCCTGCCTACCTGCAGCGCATTTATATCTTCTTTGAAATTTCATATTCCCCAAAGACGCCTCTTCACAGCGCAGACGGCCGTGCGCCGGGACCCCTCTCTGCCTCCGTACAGCCGCAGTGCAATTCAGAATACCAAAATGGCGCAGCAGCCTGCCGCCTACGACCGCGACAATGTCTTCGCCAAAATACTCGATGGCCGCCTGCCGTCCTACAAGGTCCGCCGGTGGCAGTTAAGTGTGCATACGTTCAAGGTAGTGGCGTAGGTGGTAGTGTGCGTAGTTTTTGTGAACCATTTTTTTGTGAAATGAACCAGGATGTTGGAAAAAGATATTTACTTATTCCGAATAAGGGCGAATGAGCCAAATTGCATGCATTCATAACAGTTTGCAGCATCAGAAGTTGCAAGCATAGCCTCTCCTTGCAACTTTTATGCACAGCCAGCACAACGCATACCTATTGAATGGTATCCGGAAGCTGCAGATTACGCACAGGCAGCATAATTATATCTGAGGCACCTCGTCCAACAGGGTGGCGCCTTGTGCTTCTTCGCCCTTTGTTAGGAACGCGTGTAGCTTCACATTCACATTCTACGGCAGCATTATCGTTTGTTGCAATATGCACAGATACGTATATGACGGCGCGCGTGTTGTTTCATTTATATATATATGTGTATACATATATATGGATATGCGCGATCAGTACGGCCCCTCACTCTCCTGCTACGACAGCCACGAGGATGTGCATGCACGTCTGACTCTGCATTTATGTTATTTGACTACCTCTGCTTGTATGTCGGGTGAAAGCATTTAATGTGTGTTTATATTGGGCCAATAGACAGATTCTAAATGCACTTTTCAAGTCATTTATATTTGTGCCGATTATGTGGTTCAGATATTCGAGACGGACCACTGCGTGGCTATCTTAGACGCCTTCCCTACAGCCCCAGGCCATTCCCTGTTGATATCGAAGGCGCCAGTGGCGACGGTGATGGAATTAAATGAACAACAGGCGGCGGACGTGTTGAAGGAGCTGCCGCGCCTTTGCCGCGCGGTGCAGAAGGTGTCTATACACCTCAGTTGACACCGGAGAGTCCCCTACGTGCAGCGTTGTATATATATTATGCTTATTGACGAAATAAGCTCCTGTTCCCTAGTCCGTGAATATCATTTTATTTGTTTCCTTCTGTGTGTCTGCTTGTTTCAGGCAACAAACTGCGACGGGGTCAACGTCCTCCACAACGGAGGACCCGCCGCAGGCCAAATTGTCCATCATTTGCATTTTCACGTTTTGCCGCGTTTTGGAGGCGACGGCCTTTTCGCCCAACCGCAGAGCGCGAAGTCTATGATAACAGCGGAAGAGGCAACAGCCGTATTGGGAAAGATCCAGGCAAATCTGTGAACGAGTTGGATACGTGAAGGAATCAGATATATGCTCAGTCCGAAACCACAGAAACCACAGAGAAGGACTAAAAGGACTAAATGTATAGACTAACAGGCAGAAAGATGCAAAACGACGGAGGGGACAAGGACAGGAACAAGAAGTGCCAATCCACTTAACTTTGGAGGCCAATGTACTTCTTGACGTGACCCAGCAAAACCGCTTTTTTTGAACGGCTGCTGCCAGGCAAAAGTGCGTGCATGCATGCATGCGTCCGTACCTGCCTGCGTGCTTTTAAGTTTCGTTGTCACATTTTGAGCTTTTCTCGCATAGACAAACAATAGTTAGTACTCTCAACGTGGAGACATGCAGCGGCTTAGTTGAGCGTATGAGTATAGAGTCGTAGGCCTCCAAGAAATGGGCATGGGTCAGCCGGCTGCTGCCCACATGTCAGCAATATACTTAAGTACCAGGCGTACGCACCACTTTTGGCAGCTCCTACACACGGTTAATGAAAATTTGTTGCTGCTTCTGCACACAGTTAGCAGTGCCCCGTTGTTTAGGGTTTAGGGAAGGGGGAGCAAGTAAATCCATGTGAGGTGAAGTGCTGGCAGCAGCCTGCATCCAGATGCCACCCCCATTTGACGTCGGAGCCTGCAGCAGCGGACTAAAATTCTTGCAAAACGAGCGTGTAATCAAGCATATTTTTAACGGAGGCGTATACATATATGCCCATTGCCCATATATATATTACAGATATATGTAATCTCTATATATACCTATATAGACATATATACAGATATATATATATATATATTCGTTACGCGAGACATGTAACCAGGCCTTGCCGCCGCAACGAAGAGTGCAAAAAGCAACGAAGATCCAGACGCAATTCGGAGTTGAAGTACCATTAACGCATTTATTAAAACGTCCGAGCAGCGCTCAGCTGAAATGAGTAGCAGAGAGTGTTGTCTGTCTGTCTACATGACAGCAGTGTAAACAGCTCGGAAAATTCGTCAGCAGACAGTTGAAAAAAATGTCTCAACCGGTGAATCTGCATGCGCATCTAACATTTGCAATTCGTGGCTCCTGCCACCACGGGCTTTACAGAAGAAGCCCATGGGGTTTCCCCCTACTCCATCAGGTCGGCTGCCTTGCTTGCAAAGTGCACAGGAAGCAGCTGGCATGAGGGGGAAACAGGATCCAGACGAATGCATGCACGACTGCACGTGCATGCATGCAAGCCTATGAATGGAGCGGATGTCGACGTTTGTGTGCCTTCTCACAGAAGGTTCATGAAGTCCTCGAAAGTCCACAAGCCGTTAGCGTTTGGCTGCGTCGCCTTCAGCTCGCGGACGACCTGTACGTACACCGGCGCTGTGGCTGCAGTGACACCTTCAAGTTGCAGTATATAGGCTGCACCCGCGGGGACTTCAATAGTGTTTCCGTGCTCGTCAACCCCGGAAACCATCTCCGTCTCATCCAGCACAGACCCTGGCGGTGGGGGGGCCCCTGCAGCAGCGGCAGCAGCAGTAGCGCTCACGAGAGAGGCTATTGCTGCATCTGCTCGCTTCTTCTGCGCCTCATAAACACCCTTTAGATCTGACTTCGAATCAAAATGCAAAATCGTCAACAAGTCGTTCGCGGACACAAAACCGTCCACGTTGCGATCCAACAAACGAAATGCCACGCTGAGAGAAGACAAAAAAGCAAAACAATGACGACAGAAAAATTAAAATAGGTGGGCAAAAGCTAGCTACGGAACAAATACAGAGGGAGAGTAATGCAGAATGCAATCAACGGGGTTAAAGAAAATTGCTCGAAACAAAATGGACGGACAGCCAGGACAGCAGATAAACCAAGCAAATGCAACTGCCCGCACCCTAATAAACCAAACAAATAAAACTGCATAAATAAAGATGGCTGGGATCGTCGAATAAAGGCGCAAACAGTAAGCTGGAAAGTCCTTTGGACTGCTGTAGACAGAAAAGAACGAAGTCTCGTCTCCATGTGTGCCTACGCGGTACAATAATACCGAACTGTCACTACTATTATGAACAGTTGTTGGCTGCTCTTATTACTAATTTCACGCTGCGACAAGGAAGTGTATCCGCTCTAGTCTTTGCAAACAGTGTCAGCCAAGTGCTGTGAACCAGAAGAAAATGCGAGGTATAGGCCTTCTAATGCCCCACAGGCTGTCGGAAGATGCTGTAGCTACGGTGAAGAAGAAACACTGAAATTCGCCTCTCTCCACTCATCACTGTGTATTTGGAGTAATTATATTCCTACCTGCAGGTGGGTGTTCTTTCGAAGAAATCCGGGCGGGTCATCGAGGCGGCCAAGAATTCGTCGAACTCCACCGCCCCGCTGCCGTCGGTGTCGAGACACACCAACGCCTCCTCCATCAAGCAAGATGGACCTTCTGTTCTTGCTGCTGTACCAGCTGCTGCTGCTGCTGCTGCGGTTGCTGTTGCTGCCGCCTCTGGTTGTATCTGTCCTTCAGCCTCTTGTGCTGCTTCTCCGCCTGACTGGCTCCTAACAGACGAATCCGTTCCAGCCGAAACTGAATTGGTGTTTGTGCTGTTATTCATGGCAGCTGCGGGCGCCTTGAATGCCCTGTCTAGTACTTCACAAAAAGGCAACAAATCCGACAGATGGGGCCCCTCCCCAGCAGACAGGCCAGCAAAAGCCAGTATCGTCTGCAGGGGCGACGCCGGCAGACTCCCTCCCTTGCAGCTGCTGCTGTTGCTGCTGCTGCTGCCGTTGCTGCTGCTGCTTTCAGCTCTGCTGCTGCAGTTCGTCGGGGCCATGACGTCGCTGCTGCTGCTTATCTCCCCGTCTCTAAGGAAGGCCTCCAACCGGAAGAAATCCCGAACAACCTTCAGACTGTCTAGCAAACAATGCCCTGAAAAAATAACAGCAGCCAAAGAGTACATGATGTAGAAATTAGTTACTTTCATAAAGAAAAAGCAAACAAGAAACACAAACCCTGTCTACCGTAAGCACAAATGGATTGCTGACACTTTTGTCTGCCTCTACTCTCCTGTTCATCTGTTTCTGTTTCCAGCTATGCATCTAGCTGCGTGTCGAGATGTGTATATATATATTGTACAGTCTACAGAATGTTCACAAGGGAGATTCTCCCTTTATGTTTGTGAGACGTCCTTCTACCTATTAGCTGGTATATTTCGGCTGTTATATTGCAGTACTTGTTTAAGTGGTTGTGCTATATCCGTCTACTGATAAGCAATTGCAATTTAGTGTTTTCAAGGAAAACTCACAAGAAACGTGTCCAGTTTGCTGGGGGTCTAGGACCCAGAGGACATCTCTGACAGGTCTGAAGAGTTCGTCATTTTCCATCAACTTGGCGACAACAGACCTTAGCGCCTTTTGTAGCGGGCTGAGGGAAGCAAACTCTAGCCAGGCAGCAGCTAGCAGCAGCAGCAAAACACGCGCTTCATACAACTCCACCATCAGCCAGTCTGCCACCGCTATGCAGCAACTCCTGCTGCTGCTGCTGCTGCTGCTCCGGCTTGTCGATGCGCAGCGGCAGCAGACAGGCAGAACTGCGGTGTCGGTGCCTTCGGCTCTTTTGTTGAAGTCGCAGTCGCTGCTGCTGCAACGGCACCTATTCATGCTGCTGCTGCTGCTGCTGAAGCAATTCAAAGCTGAGACCGCGACAGCTGGTAGATGGAAGTGAGGCACGTTCTCCAAGGGTGGGCCTTGCTGGGTTCCTTGAAGGTGTGCTGCTGCCTCGCGGTGGACTGCTTTGGCCACTCCTGCTGCAGCAGCAGCAGCGGCTGCAGCAGCATTGGTTGCTGCTACGCAGCTTTCCAGCCCCACTAAACCGGAAATAGGGCATGTCAGCCGCACATGCGGTTGCAGCTGCTGCGTGCTGCATGCAGGCAAACCCCGCCAGTCGCTGCTGCATTCAGACAAAAAGTTCAAAGCCTCTTCGCCCTCACAAGAGACACATCGCAGTGCGCGTACACCTAACGCCTGCAGAACGCAGCATTTCTTGTCTCTGCACGAGTCTTTCCTTGTTTCTTCAGCTCTCTCCTTGTATGCCTGCTTATTTCTGTTGATGCTGTTTGTATCCCCAATTGGCGGCATATCCTCTTCTTGCTCGGTAGGCGGGAGCGAGCTCCCCACCCCTGTCTCAGAAAACGGGGGCCTTGCTCGCTTTTGCTGCTGCTGCAGCAGCTGCTGCCGCTGTGGGAGCAACGTCCCATCCCCTGCAACAAGAGGAGCTCTACCCCAACAGATTCTAAGTTTGTTGGATTCCTTCTGCTGCCGAGGAAGAGCAGCGCAGCCGAAGGGGCACGTCCAGGCACTGCAGCAGATGCAGCAAGAGATGCTCCCGCGTCTGCCTGCTGCTGTTGCTGCTGTCCCTGCTGCTGCTGGGGCCGAATGCGTCTGCCTGAAGTGCTGCAGCACGGGGGGGTCCGAGGCAGCCCTCGCAACTGCCTCTTGCATTTGTCTTGTGTTGTCTTGCTGCTCGAAGGGCAGCCAGTCTGTCTGTACAGCTGAATCCGAAGGGGCCTTCCGCACATGTTGCAGACACGCCTGGCTGACTGAAGGAGACAGAAGAGACACGTGAGAAGAACTAAAAGGAGACGAATCGCCTCCTGATGAGGTGACAGATGCGGGAGAGGCATCGCCCATGAAATTCATCGAGGGCGCCGAAGCCGCACGCATGAGACCTAAGCACAGAGAAGGAAAAAATATAAAAAACAGTGAAAGTACAAGGAATACAATGACTGACAAATGCAAATACAGGTACGAACACGACGGCATATCCAGATACAAACACAAACAACTATGGACGGAGAAAAATTGAACTACATACGAGGATGCAAATACAATACAGATCAACCAAAACAGGCACAAAGGCAAAAACAAAATAGCACACATACACACAAAACAAACAACAAGATAAAAAAACCAGTGCATATAAACACAGAGGATAAAAACACAGAGGTAGAGACGAACATGCAGAAACAGCAGGAATAGACAGAGCCTGCCACGCAGCAACAGCAGCAGCGCCACCCAGGAAAGTCGGATTGGGGTGTCTGTCCCCTTTTCCCTAGGATTACGGGAGACGAAGACGCAACCGTAAATATACTTACACACGACAGACAGGAGATAAATGCACAAACAAATACGCGGGGAGGGAGAGGCAAGGACAGCACAACCCCACGCATGCGAATGCCACCAAAAACCAGCTACTGAAAAAAACAAACAGAAGACGACACTAACGTTGCATGCACCGTGAAACGCATGCAAAAGTTGAATAAGTCCTGCAGCCTTACGGCGTCTCTCCTCTCGGAAGCACTGCTGCAGCCACGGGTGTTTGAGCATCAACTCTGCGGTGGGCTGGCCGTAAGGGGGGGGAGGGGGTGGCCCCCTCAAATGGAGCGGCAACAGAGGGTTATAAAGGAGGGCCCTCAAGAAACCCAAGCACGCCAGAGACAGACTGGTCCACACCCCCCCGCTGAAGGAAACAGGCGTATCTGTGATCTGCACAAAAGCCAAAACAAAAGAAATGCATCCTTTGAAAATCCTAAGTATACAGTCTATATCATATCTGTATATATATTTCATTTTGCATATACTAGTAAAGCGTATATTCATGCTTAGCAGCGCATGGTCTGGTCTGTGCGCATGCATGTAAACGTTGTATCCTTCTTTGCGACTTGCAAGTTAAATGAGACTCCTGCACCACCTCCCCTCCCCTTTTCTCCATCTACCTAATGTCTATCCGCCTCTCTCTGCCTGCTGCGTTTGTTTCGTTTCATCCATCCCATCAGTTTGTGTGCCCCTATATATCAAGTGCCTTTCTTTGCATGTCCAGTGTCTGTTTTCATCTGCCTCTGCATGCATCGTGTTGCGTTTCTAGGGTTTGGCGCTGATTTGCCTCTTGTGTTGGCGGTCTAGGGTTTGGCGTATATTGCTCAGTTCAGCTAGCTGCTGCTGTCACCCGCCAGCCCGCATGTCGGAGCACCAGCACCCCGCTGCTTACCGCCTTATCAATGGAGCTTTTGTCTTCGCCGTTAAAAGGAGGATGGCCCGAAAAAAGAATAAAAAGAGCAACCCCCAAAGCCCATAGGTCGCTGCGCTCGTCTCCCTCCACCAAGTGCAGGACCTGCCAGGGCGAGCGGTAGTACAGAGTGCCTTCTATGGATAGGTTGTTCCCGAACGTCTGCACGCAAAAAAGAAGAAAACTAGGGAAATAGAGCAGAATATTGAAGGCTAAGGGATGAGAGAAGTTAAGAGCGAGCCTCCGCAGCAGCCGAAATCCCTCAAGGAGTCCAAGGGATACCCACAACACCAAGCATAACCCCCCAAAACAGTAAACACGTTATGCACTAAACCAGCACTGCCCCTCAGAAAAGATGAAGAAAACAAGCTACGCGCTGCAAGCAGGTGTACTGAACAACAAAGAGAAGGAAAATACAATGCTCCCCTCATAACCCGCCCTCTGCCACCGTTAGCCGCTTATCACAAAAGAAAAAATACAATCTCCAGTGAGCCGGAGATATACAGACAGGAACAGAATAAAAACGGAGGAGGGAAGGCACATAATCCAGCAGCCAGAAATGCAGCAACAAATACAGGAAGGAAGTGACGGGCCAAGACAAACAAAAGCAAACAAAACACGAACACCGCCAGCCACCAGCCACCAGCCACCACCATACATAAAAAATATATACATACGTAGGCTATCAAAATGCACAATATACATGCATGAAAACGGGGGCAGTTGCCCAGAGGCTGAGAGAAAGAGCGAAGATAGATGAGATAGAAAGCAAAGGAAATTCAATACAAGTCATGACGGACCTTTTGCCTAGGCCTGCCCCGTACGATTTTCTTAGCAAGCCCAAAATCTGCGAGTTTTACAATTATATTTTTTCTTCTAAATTTGCCGACAAGAGAATGGGTGGAGTCGCTGGGGCTGTCCCTTGCAAGCGGCAGCGTGAGGTTTCTGCTGCTGCGTTCTGTCTCTTTGTCTCTGTCTCTGTCTCCCAGGCCCCGCCGCTTCCGCAGCACCATCGGCACCACAGATAGCGCATTCAAGTTGCTGCTGCTGCTGCTGCTGATGGTGCTGCTGCTGCTGCTGTGGCCAGCCTGTCGTCGCAGGCCGGGGCGGGTCCTGTTGTTTGAGCAGGAGATTCTTTCTTGCTCTTGCTGCAGCAGCATCTGCTGCTGCTGCAGCTGCATCTCTTGCTGCTGCATGATCGCCTCCTCTTCCTCTTCACTGCTCGCCCCGTCCCCCGTTGCCTCTGAATCGTCTAATTCTGCTGCCAGCAAAATATTTTCAAGTTTTATGTCGCAATGGGCAACTTCTCTGCTGTGTAGATACCGCAGAGCACATAGCATCTGTCCTGCTATTTGTGCAGCCATCTCTTCGCTCACCAGAGGCCGGCTACCTGCTGCTGCTGCTGCTACTGATGCTTCTCCTTCTGCTGGAGGCGCCACAGACGGTGACGCCCCCAGTCCCGCTGCTGCTGCTGCTGCTGCTGCTGTGGCTGCTGCTGCTGCCGTCGCTGCGGCTGCTGCTGCACCCACTGCAACCGGGCACGAGCCTCGCGCGCTGCCGCCTACTGCTCGCCCGCTGGTGGCAACAGTCACAGGCGAGAGGGGACGGCTGCCGTCTCCCTCCAATGAATTTGGGGTTGTTGCTGCTGTTGCTGTTGCTGCTGTTGGCGTTGGGGACGCCTGAGCAAAGCCAGAGACAAGCGGGCTAGAGCTGGCTTGCTGCTGCTCCTGCTCCTGCTGCTGCTGCAGCTGAGACGGGCTGCTGTCGTTAATCGAACAGAAGCTGACAGTCCGCCTTCGCGAATGCCTCTGTCTCCTCCTCAGGCGCCTGTCTAACCATTGGTGCAGGTCGCCCCCGTAGCACGTCTCCGTCACCTGTACGTACACCCCAACTCGATACAGTTCGTCAGAAAAACAGCGGCAGCGAGGAAAGAGGGCAACAACTACAGAAGAACAGGATGGCATAGAAGGTAAAAGGCGAGACAAAGACAAAAAGAACAGAGTACAGATAAACGAAAAAAACATTAACCCCGGCAGACCCACCCGAGCGAATGGAACAAGACATATCTGCAGTGACAGATGAAAAAAGAGAAAAAGAAGATAGTGACGATAGGCAGCAGAGGCACAAGAGTTAGGAAGGAAACAATGAAGGGGGAAAAAAACGAAGACAGACCCCAGCACAAAGCCGAGAAACAAAAAACGAGAGCAGTAACGCGGGAGGCATTCGCATGAGACAGCGCGGCAGAGGCGAAAGGAGGAGACAGCACTAAAGAAAACAGTTTTGAACAAAATAGAAAACAACGGATTTGGGAGAGGCAACAGCACCAGTGGCAGGAAAAACTCCAAAGTGGAGCCGAAAAGAATGAACAAGCGAAGAGAAACAGTTTCAAACACAAGCCAAGAGACGCCCCACAGGGAGCAGGAGCCATGATAACGAGAAGAGAAAGAGACAAACAGCACCGATATGAAAGAGGCAAAACAAACGGCTAAGAGAGAAAGGAGATAGCCACATTCGGCCTACATGGTAGACGGCGTCAGGGTCTTCGAAGACTTCGAAGAGCCTGACGATATTGGGGTGGTGGGCTTTTCTTAAGAAGGTAACTTCGTTGCGAAAAAGACGAACCCCCTCGGGCTGGTCTCTGCTTACGCGTTTGACTACGCGGCGGACCCCTGATAGAATGTCGGTGGCCCGGTACACCCGGCAGGCAAAGGAGCCCAGCCCAATAACCTCGTCCAACTGCAACAATAGAGTAAACACAATAAAAGAAATAAAAGGATACAAATTAAAAATCCTTAAAAATAAATAAAAATGAGGCGTTGATGCTGCTAGTGCGCTCCAAGGTAGTGCAAACAATAGTCCATGATATGCGCGCAGGAGCGGGCAAATGCGTAGATGCAATACATATAAGACACATATATGAATACATGTCTATAGAAGAAGACAGAGGCAGAGAAGGTCATTTATCATTCGGGTTGGCGGCTTACGGTGTAGCAGGAGGTAATGGGCAGAGGCGAATTTCGTACTAGTTGTTGCCTCCGCAACACGCAGCCTTCGCTGCGTACTCGTTTGAGGCCTTCTATCCCCGCTATAAACAGAAAAGGAAACATATGTAAGAACAAAACAGATGCAACGACCCTCCTCCTTTCACCCTTTAAACGCGTTCAGTTTTCTGCCCCTCTCCCGTCTATGGCGGCCTTCTGCTGCTAACGATAAAGCAGCCATTACTACTAGGCCTTTGTATAGATGAAGGCATTCGCTCGTAGTACTGAACCAAATGGAGTATGTACAGCCCAACAACGAACAACGGGAAAAAACAGAGGGAAGAACAAACAAACAGTAAGGAATGCGCCTCTTCATCTCACCCCCTTTCGGTATTCCCCTATCCTCGTCCATTTTCTGTTCCTCTCCCCTGCAAAGCCAAAGTGAACAAACGCAAAAAGAAAAGCGGCACAAGGGAGACCGACACCGCGGGTCGCTTCGCCGTCCGCCGAACTAAAAAAGGCACAAATCAAGGGCGTCTTCCCCCGGTGCGTTCAAGACGACACACGACTTCCAATTGTAGCGACTGCGGCTTGTTCGCTGCTGCTGCTGCAGCTGCGGCCGTTGCTACCGCTGCAATTATCGCTGGTCGCTTGCCCCTGACGGTATTGGGGTCAACCGGTTTATTTATAATATAAGTAGAAGCCGAAGGACGCCCGCTAAAAAGAAGGCCGGAAAATCCTCAAAGGTGGCTGTCACACCGACAACGCGAACGGAGGGAGATCGACCCAGGCGTCTTGCAAGTTTAAACTAAATCGGTAATTCAATAAAAACAAATTACTCAGTTCCTCAACCAAAAGTTGCAAAACAATGCACAAAAAGCCGCAACAGCCAGGCAACGGCCAACAGCGGCAGTTCGCCGCTGGGAAGCATGGGTCACTGTTCGTCCTTTTCTGCGTTTCCTTGCGTTGTCTCAGCTGTTGTAAGATAAATTTACCACTTAAAAAGAGAAAATCGCACAAAATAAACAGCTGAAGACTGCTAGGCGCCGAACTCCTTCCAGCTGCCAAACCACACCAGCAGACCCGCAGGCAGGGGGCCCCGCCACTGCTGTGGCTATATGCCGCTCAGGAGAATCGCTGCGGCTGTTTTCAGCATTTAGTCCATTAAAATTGTGTTTTTCATTCAGAAATAATATCAGTTTAACTATATTTGGCCGAAATTCCACAAAAAAGTTTCTTCCAAAGCCAGATAGTGGGTGTATCGGGACTGTTTCCTTCGCCGGTTGTACTCCTCTGTCGGGCGGTGGGATACAGCACTATGAGTATTGTTTGGTATAATTGCAAATGTATCGTTTTCGTGGTTTTATTTACTTGCATAAGTCGACTCATGCAAGCTCAGCCGTAGTTTAATCAAGTTTCCCTCGCCCGAGATGAATACAAGTGCAAGAGCGACGGTGTGGCAGCTCGAAAAAGCTGTAGATGTCACAATTATTCTGCTATGGCTACTTCTAAACTCTGATCTTTCTCATAGCACGTATATATTGCCCCCGAGACATAGCTATTTTGCTTGTTTTCCTTCCGTTTTGGCTGGCTCAGACATATCTCGTTGGTATTCTTTCATCGAACCTCTCAGGTTAATACTCTATGGTGGAGCTGCTTGCAGCTGTTTTCGCTCGCTGTTTGACGTCTTTTTAACTGGTTTTTTTG
Organism: Eimeria brunetti; assembly: GCA_000499725.1. Classification (NCBI taxonomy): domain Eukaryota; phylum Apicomplexa; class Conoidasida; order Eucoccidiorida; family Eimeriidae; genus Eimeria; species Eimeria brunetti. The sequence continues at coordinate 41,769 of HG710431.1, forward strand.
CCTGTTCCCCCATCAATTGCAACATTTTTAGTTTACTGGAACTTTTCTTCTCACTCAGTTTACTTTTATCCTCACTTAATGTAGCTCTTTTCACTTAGTGTAGCATTCCTCTCTCTGGCCTTTGGTTCCTTAATACCGTTTAGTCCAGCCATTTTGTGTGTTTGCTGAATGCACAAAAAATTCTTGAAAGGTGCATACAGTAGAATCTTTTAATGTAATTGCATATAAGAAGGGAACATTAATAACTGTCCTTAGATGCGAATAATGCAGCCGTAATTATTTGCAAAAATAAAGCCAAATCCCGCTTTGTCTTCCTCCTTATTGCTTGACAACTGTTATGAGGAAATGCATCTGCTTCTTAGTTGGGAACATCAGCTCCTTTCCTATTCGCAAGGTGGTGATGTCCTCCTCTATACACCAGAACGACTCCATTTTATTTTTCCCATCCCTTTGTAGCCTTAGGGTTTTGCGAGTTACTACTGCATTTCCCTTCCTCTCTGCAAAGGGAATGGCACCGCTCCCGCACCTTCTCTCATGGCACATTTCTTTGCGATTTATATCATACACAGTCCATCATTTTGGGCAGTACAAATTCCGTTTACAAATTCCGTATGTCTTGTAAGGCCACTTTCAGCTTCACTTGCGAAGTGCATCACTGTTACCCCGCTCTCTGACTTGAGCTTAGGACAGAGATCCCCTATCGCCTGTCTTTCTTTACTGCGTTGGACTTGGCGCCACTTTTCTGTGTCAGACAGGCAGACCACCTAATCTCTATTACTCCTGATTAAAAACACACGTTGCAAGATTATGTGGTGCGGCTGTAAACGGCAGTTCCCTGCATAGTTTTTTGTTGAAGAAGTGGAATCCCGTGAATGCGGAGTCGTTTACTTCCACTGGCGCCAGGGGCATTTGCAAATAAAATTGTAATCAATAAAGGGGTTTTGGCCCAGAAGCTTTTCCGTAAGTCCTGCTCTCTCGGATCACCTCCCCGATTGCCTTCCTAGCGATTTGGCCTCCTCTATGCATGGATTCAGTTCACTTAAAGGCATTTCTATGACACGGTTAGTGCCCGTAGGCACGGGAAGACAACAACGAGCCACTCTGCTCCATCTAATATACTATCTCCTGTCTCGTACTGTCTGGCTGGTGCAAGCATAGCATATGCAGGCACTGGTCGGCGCTGCTTGTTTCGGGCGGTGACGGCCACCAACCGGGAGGAAAACAGAGCATAATTTCTGTTTCAAATGCTTAAATTTGAATTGAGAATTGCAAGAATATTCTGGGGAGCGATTTCAAGTCCTTTTTGCAGTAAAATCTGATAATGGACTCCGCAGCTGCACGCCGCAGGCGAGCCCGTCGTTGGTGGTGACCGTGAGAGAATTACGTTCTTGTCTGACTCTTTTTGAGTATTTACAATAATATATAAATGTAATTCATAAGTTAGGGAAACGAATGGTGTTCTATTTCAGCGGGGTATCGGAGGCAGGCAGGCACACTGCATGACTGTGTCGGCTGCCAGGGCTAGGGTCACAGTGGACCGGCCTGGCTGTGGCTGTGCAGCTATGTCTGCCTTTCCTCAGAAGGCGAAAAGCCTTGATGTTTTATTTATGTTTTTTTTATATCCCAGGAGAAACACTTCACCACTTCTCCCTCTGGGTACATTCCCATCACCCCCACCGCAGGTGACCTGGGCACCGTCGGCAGTGCCTGGCGGCGTCTCTTGCTACCCAGCCTCGGTCTCCACTTCAAACAAATAGATATATTAATAAATTTTAAGTAATATAGTTGTTTTGCTAGAAGTAGGAAGAACGGGGGGAGAGAGAGTTAGCCGGTTGCAAGACGCATGGCATAGTTCCACCAACTGCTGCTATGGCCGTGTTTTGCATCCGTTGACTACTCAACAGCAGACCAGAATGGCTCCCCGTTTGTTTTCATTTGTTCCCTTCTTCCTTTTCTCTGCCTTATGTTCCCCCCGCCTTGTCCTTTGTGCTCCCCAAGGGACGGTCAAACCCGCAGATGTGACCAGTGGACAAGGGGCCGCTTCAAAGCAAAAGGCGGCCGAATTATTGAATGAATTCGCAGGCGAGAATGACGTCGCTGTGCTCATGGCAGAGTACTCAGGCTCATCAACCCCCTACCTGTTCGTCGGAGAAGATCGCGATGACTGCCCCCTGCTAAGGGGTCCACAACCTGCCCTTCTGGCTCCTCCCAGTGCTTTCCTGCGCCATTATCAGGCCGTCGACCCAACTCCAACGGTCACTATGAACTCGACTGGCCGTTCATCAGGTCCCTGCCCCAGGGCTTTTCTCCAGGAAAAACCATATTACGGGAGAAAAGGAGCAGTAGAGGTCAGGTCTACGGGAACTGTGTCGCCCACCACCTTAGAAGATTTGAAGTACGCAGTGGACATGACACGACTGGGCGCCGACCCCGAATTCAACGAGGCGGCATTCAAATCTATGCGCGTTTGCAGTAATTTTTTTTTCTCTGGAGGTGGCAACACGCACAACGCTTCAGACCCAGCTTGTGTTGTTGCCCAGCTTGACGAAGCGGCACCCCATATCAAAGCGCTGGATATTAACACTCTAAGTGCGCTTCACCCTAGACTTGAAGCAGCCCTTGTGCTTTCTTCTAACCTTGCGTTCACGCGAAACAAGAAAGAATGGATTCGCAAACTCATTACCTCCAACAGCCTGCGCCTTGCCTGGCACGTCGTTGAAGCTTTCGCTGCAATGAACGTCAACATGCTGGAGGCAAACGTCGGAGAAGCTTTGAACGAAATCGTTGTCAAAGACCTGAAGCTTCTTCTTCCGCTCACGGATCTCATTCAATTCGGTCCGTCTCAGGCTGCCTACAGGCTCTTACTCATGCTATCAATTCACTGGGCAGCGACGGCTCATCCTTGAGCATTTTAGTTGCTGTCTGGTCCTATTAAGAGGTACTAGTGTACTCGAATCGTATAAAACTAAAATGCATGTTATATGATGCGGTTGCAGCCACCACATGCACCACCTACGAAGAATACCCCGAGAAATCCTGGCAGGACTCCGCGCACCACCCGAACCCCGACAGCTCTGAGTACAAGGATTATCCGATTTATGATTACTTGCGAAGGGTTGGAGCTGAAATTGCATTTCCCAAGAATATTCCATCAGACTGGCGGCCTCGGGTGTTTGACGGAAACAGAACGAAGCATCGCCCCGCGGGGGAGCGCGCAAGCTTCAGCTTTCCGAAAGACTGGAAGAAACAAATCTACGATTCCTGGCACAACCTCTGGGTCCTGCATCTCGTCACTATGGACGCAGGCACCATGTGGCAGTGGAGTCACCGCCTCAAGGCAGACAATTTCTTCTTCAAGCCGTGGAGGGTCACGCGCGTGGGAACGGTGCAAGCGGCTGAAGCAGGTACCGTCCACCGCGTTCAATGCGCTCTATTGCTGGTAGATGTGCTGCTGTATAGGTTACTAGCGAGCTCCTGCAACATATATATACCCAGTAATAATAGCAAACCGGCAACAGTTGAAACACCCTGCTCATGTGCAGCTGCTAACATTTTCCAATCTCGACATTGGACAGAAAGAACGGATGCCTGGTTTCATTCAGGGCCCTTGCGGCACGATGACCTTTCCCCTCGCTTTCGCGTGGACCCCAGCAAGCCTCCAGCCAGCGACGCCCTCGGGTCGTGTCCTCGGCACTTGACGGATTCTGAATTCTTCGATAAGTTGAAGGTGCCCAAAGGGCGGCTGACGGCGCAGTGGGGCCGCGTAGACTTCTGGCGATCGCTGGGGTTCCTCGGCTGGAACTGCCCAGTCAGCGAAGCGCCTGTTCCTTGCCCTCCCAAGGTGCATCAAGATAGATGCGGCGTTGATGCAACGTACATCCGGCCTATAGAATCTCCTTGGATCTTCAGACTTGAAAGAGAAGCCGAATGGGTCAGCTGGGAAACAGACACCAAGCACAACGACTACGTCGACAGGATTTGGGCAGTCAGGGGCACCGCGTTTCCCAAAGTAAGCCAAACCGTGTTGTGGGCTTCACCGTTTCAATTTTCATCTTCGATATCTCAGTTAAACGTGCTGATGGTGCTGGTGCAGTTCAGAAACAGAGACGCTGCATCATCAGCAAGGCACGATATTGTGCGTCTGCTTGTACCGTAACCCGTCGTCGACACTAACCTTATTGAGGTCCTGCTTCAATAGACGTAACCTTTTTAATTCCCTTCTTCTTTCCAAGAACACATGTGCATGTATTTCCTTGCAGATGTGGCTCCTGAACACCATGTGGAAGACCACTGTAGACAAGGAGCTGTCGCCCTCTGGAACGGGCAAAGTCCATTCTGGGTTTTTGTTTGCATTTCAACTCACCCTCAAAGACGTTCTGAAAGAAGATCTGAAGGACGTTAGAGCGAAAGTTGGAGCCACAGGGAAGAGGCAGGTGGTGCTGTTCACTGGCCATTCCTTGGGGGGGGCAGTGGCTCAAATAGCAGCCTGGTACTACGCCAACATAGCACGTCCTCTGCTGGACACAGGGCACCTTCAGATCCGTTGTGTGACGTTCGGTGCCCCAGCGGTGAGCTGACAGAAGCAGTTTTTCTGCTGTTGCCTTGCCCAGTTCCCAAGCAGCGTGTTAGTACTCTAGTACAGCAGTAATACACCACGTCAGTCGCTTCGCCTCCCTATTCTGCATTTTGAATGAGTTGTGTCGTGAACAGTGGGGCAACGAGGAAGCGTACAAAGAGTTCATGAACACCGGCGTTCTGATACACGATATCGCCACCAGCATGGATCCTGTCACCACCCTTAATGGCGAGCCAGCGCTGGGCCATGGATTGCAATGGAGGAAGCCGTTCCATTACAGGGTCAGTTGGCGCAAATGAAACGGCAGTTTGCTCTATTAAGCAGTATCCAACGTAGTTGCCAACTCACCCTCTAGACAAGTGTTGTAACTCAACAACGTGAACCCCCAAGGCAGCAACTTCAATATCAAAGACACCTCCGGCCTTACAACATTGGCTTAGAACGAGAAACCATTTGCTGTAGCAGTTGGGTCTTCTTCAAATGCCCATCAGCGGCCCTGCCCCCAACTAAGCTGCCTTTGGCTGTTTGGTGTCTACCTATCAAAGGTGCTTATTGATATAATTTAATTGCCATGCCTTTTATATGTTTCTGTCTGCAGTTAATGCTGGACGACTTACAGCAGGTCGTTGTTGCCTCTTCTAATCCAACGGAGCCGAACTTCTTCGGGCGCCTGTGGACGCGCACGGATTTGCACGCTGGCAGCTTTCTGAAACGAACATTCGGGGCCCTAGTCAGCATGAATAACGTCGATTCTGTTTTTCTGAATCCGATCTTGACCCATTTCCTCTCTTACACCGCCATGCTTACTATCATGGCCGACCTGGTGCCAGAGGCCGGCTTCGGGTCCGCCCTGGCAGCCCCCCTCCTCAGCGAGCCCCCCAGCAGCTACGGCTCCCACACGCTGTGCTCTGCCCTCCTAGCAGCGCAGGGGAGGCTGAGGTGGGTTATGACCCAGCTGGCCCTTGAAGGCAACAGGGCTCAAGAGGAACCGCCGGCAGCCGCAGGTGCCCACTGACACCGTTGAACTGCAGCAGGGCAGCAGCGGCATGCAGTCTGCAGCAAGGTAGGGGAAGAAACGCAGCAGCTATGCAGTTTGCACTGTGCTGTACAAGTATATTAGCACCCGCCTAGTCGCCGTAAATAGCAGTAGCCTATCTCGCTCCTTACCCCATATGAGTATATCCATGTAAGGTATATATATATCTTATATATATTATACACTTATCTTCCTCCTTGCAGTTGGACCTCGTCATTTAAGCATAGTTGTTTTGTGGGCTGAGAGACCAAGTCAGGGAGTGGAGTCCCGGCTCCTTGTTTCTTCAGTCAGTAGTTTCACGTTTGAATTATGTGTATTTGTAGGTATGTTAGCATGCACACAGACAAATAATGTATGAACATACATTTGTAGATAAGTAAGAATGCATACATAAAAATAATATACATTTATATATAAGTGTATTGTCTATAGACATATATATGTACATCTACATATATATGTATATACACATACATATTTTCTTAATACATATATATATATATATATATGTAATATTAAGTGTATGCATTCATAATAGTAGTAGACAATGTTGATAGACCCGCCTCTGTTTTGCGGTTGTTGTTTTGAACTCCCATTTGTGTTTTCATTTTTTCCAAGCCAAGCTTGTAGTCGATTTCTGTTGTTGTACAGGCCGACTGGCCCCAACAGATATTTTATTTCGAGGGATTTAGTGAGTAGGACTTAGCATTTAAACAACTAGTTTATTTTCCATTTGTTTATTCGTAGTTACCAGCTTCAAATTATATATTTAATAGACAGTATCGCTACAAAAACCCCCATGCAGGCTCTATCTACTATGGGAACAAATGCTGAAAGCAAGGAGTTGTACTGCTCCGCCTCTGGGAATACGAATAAATTTTCTGCCTTTCCTTTGAACCCCTGGTTCAACATTGAATATCTGCTTCTGTCTAGCATTCAATGTATTATTTTGATATTGTATTGACATTGTATTGACATTACAGATCGCCTCTGCAGCAGCATCATTTCCGTCTCACTGCATCCTTCTGGATGCATGCGGCGTCGCACTGGGGAAAAAGTTCAAAATAATAACTAAAATGATATTCTTTAAATTCAGTTTATTCTATTAACGTGCAGTGGAGCAACAGGCTGCTTCCCCACGCACCCAGCGTCACTGCAGCGGCAAGGAGGCAATATAAGACCTTATGAATCCTATTAATGCCACTCAGCCAATAATAATACACTGAAATTTCAAAAATACAGACAGAAAAAGGCAGAAGAAGGAGGGGGAGGCTTAGGATCTAGCCCACGTATGTTGCATCCTTCTCTATGAGCAGGTGTGTGCGCTGTGCTTCACCGAAACCGGACCCACCGAATGGCATTTGTTGTTTTTTAGTTGAAGCAAAATAAAATGAAACTGAATTTCAAAGAAATACATTTGAACTGCAGAATTAAACAGAAATAAAGGCAGAAACACTGGGATGCCTCAAGACAGACGCTGGCGGTCCGGCGGGAGCACCGGTACTGCTGCGCGTTAACAGCTTCCTGTATGAGCTGAATGGTGAAAAGAAGAGGAAAACAATGGTTTAAATGTATTTATCCTCATTGATTTTATTTATTTAAATGTTAAGCAGCTGCTTTTGAAGAAGAAGGCGAACGGGGGTCGCGGCGACCACCGGCATGCACCGGGTTTCCGGCTTCCTTTATTTCAACTTTCATTCATTTCTTCTGAACCGCTCTTCGTCTTTCTTTTTTCACCATAAACCCTCAATAGGGGGTTCATCTGCTGTATATACATCCCTCCTGCCTGCTGATAGCCGCCAATAAGGACAAACAAAGCATGCAGGCGCCCTCAGCCCTCTGCAGCTGCACACACACTACGTCCAAGGGGGCCAGCTGTACGTACACCCCACCAGAAAGGTGAAAAAAGAAAGATGGCATTGAGAGCTAGACAGGAGCAGCAGCTCCACCTCGCCATTGCCCTCTACCTTGAAGCCAAATTCCCAGAGGCGCACAGGGCGTTTGAAAGGGAGGCCAATGTCGATGTAAGCATTCAACAGCTCTAGGGTTTAGGGTTTAGGGTTTAGGGTTTAGGGTTAACGGTCTATGGCTCAGGGGTCAAGTTGCAGAGCATGGGGCTTAGGGTTTAGGGCTAAGGGCTCCACTAGCAGCCCGTAGTGGTCTAGGTGAAACCCTCGTCGTTGTGGAGACCCAGGGTTTAGGGTTTAGGGTTTAGGGTTTTGCTGCACGCTTTCGATTTAGCAGAGAAACCCTTCTCAAGTTATTGGCGTTTTTAAACTGAGCTCTGGGATTCGACTACCTGCTTCCTGCTTCCAGCTGCTGCTGCAGTTGCTGCAGAACCCCCGGAACCAACAGCAGCAGCAGCAGCAGCAGCAGCAGCAGCAGGGCTTTTCCATCTGTTGTATAAATATGCTGCTGCTGCTGCTGCTGCTGCTGCTGCTGCCTTCAGTTTTCTGCTGCTTCCTCCCCCGCCCGAGGCGATGAGAAATTCGACAGCGAGACGCTGCCTAAGCGATGGGCAGCAACGGCCCGTCTGCAGGCCCGTGTTACCGCGCTGCAGCACCAGCTGCAGCAGCAGGAGCAGCAGCTGAACCTGTTTACAGCAGCAGCATCAGCAGCAGCAACCAGCAGCACGGGGGCCCCGGGCCTCCCCAGCCCCAAACCCTCCTCTGTCATTTCTGTACAGAGACAGCCCCTTATTTGCTGCACCTTTCACCCCCTGCTGCCGCAGCTGCTAGCGGGAGCAGATGATGGTTCTATTCGTGTAAGCCGAAAAATAAAATAGAATAAAATAAAATATAGTACATGAGGAACGAATCCGTAATTTATCTGAGGCTGTTTTCGTGTGAGAGTAAATAATAAGTGAAACCACAATTGGACAGAGTTCGTATAGGTGTTGTGGTGCAGCAAGCTATATATATATCTATGCTTATACATATATATTTATTGGTACAGATATAGATATAGACATAGATAGAGACATATATCGGTAGCTAGATATGGGTGTAGATATATTGCTATCGATACAGGTATATACATCTATGCCTATAGATATATATATAGATATTGTATATATATATATATATATATATATATATATATATATATATAAACATATATATATTACATTTTTTTGTGTAGGTTCGTCCCTTAGAAGGAGCAGCAATATATACACAGATACAGATATAAAAATACTTCCCACACATATAGATATATATAAGATAAAATAAATAAATAAATAAATAAATAAATAAATATTTGTATACATTATTTTTTTAGGTTATTTCCTTAGAAGGCGGCAGCAGCGGCGCCTCCCTGCTGCGCAGCTACAAGGGCCACAGCGCCTCTGTGACAGGCCTTGCCTTTGACCCTTCTGGGCGTTGGTAAGGATTTTTGTTTATTTTTTTATTTTTTTAACATTGTTTTGAAGTTGTATGTGATATTTAATGCCAATGCGCCTTTGTTTTCTCTTTTTTACTTGAAAAATTGGACTTCCTGCGGATTTGCAGTTTTTCTTCTGTTTTTGAAATTATACTTGGTGTTGTCTTTCGATTTAATTTTTTATTCTCTCATTTTTAATTTGCAATATTTCATAAAGCACAGAGCTAAGGCTTTTGTGGCCTTCTCAGTTTAAGTAGAAAATCACATATAATGTTCATAATTAATACGTTTTTGTCGCCTTTCCAGTTTAAACTTGGAATACTGTATTATTCACCAATAATACGTTCTTGTAATCCCCTCACTCTAGATGGAAAGTAATATTTAATATTCAGCAGTGATACTTTGTTGTCCATGAACAGAGCTGAAAAATCTTAAAATGTAAAATGGTGGGTTTTTTCTTGTTCTTTCCACTTCAAATTTGAAGTAGTATAGGAATTATATATATATTATGCTCTATTGTTGTACACATAATAGGGAGCAGTAACATTTTGTTTTTTCATGAAGGCAGCTCCACCATATTCTTTGAGGCTTAAACAGTATGTAACATTAGAAAAAATCTTAACGAGCACTAAAGTAATGTATATTTCCTGTTATTTATTTATTAGTTTTTTTTTCTTTTTTGTTTATTTATTTGTTTATTTATTTGCAGGCTGGCCAGCTGCTCTACAGATATGACTATTCGTCTATTTGACGTGCAGTCGTCATATACACTGAAGGAAACCCTTCGGGGGCATAACGATTCAGTCTCAGTAGGTTTTATGATATTGTATTTGTTTATTTCTTGAGCACAGCAGCATTACATTGTATATATTGGCATCTATTTCAATGGCATTTTGGCTTGAATGTACAATATAACCACCACTGGTCTGGTCTGGTCTGGTCCACTCTGCCGCAGGCCGTCCAGTTCTTCTTGCTGAGTCAAAGCAAATCTCCCGCTAGTGCTGCCGCTCGCCCGTTGCAGCTTCGCAAAAGCGGCATTTCTTCACTTGAGGCAAACAGCCCTGGTGCTGCTGCTTCTGCTGCTGCAGCAGCAGCAGGCGGGGGCAGCTTGTGTATCATTTCGTGCTCGCGCGACGGCAGCGTGAAACTGTGGGATGTAGAGTCTGGTCTCTGCCTCAAAACCTTCGCAGCAGCAGAAGCAGCGGGGAGCTCGTGGGTTCGGTGCCTTGCTGTCCCTGAAGCAGCGCTGAGACCAGCCCCCTTCTTTGCCTCCGGCGGAAACGACCAAAGGCAAGCGACAGGGTTTAGGGTTTAGGGTCTAGGGTCTAGGGTTTAGGGTTTAGGGTTTACTAGCATTGACAGCATTGCATGCCCCGTGAGGTGCTGTTAAGCGTGCGGGAGGTATAGGGTGTGCGCGCACGGGTTGTGGTAGGACTCTAGAAGGGTTAGGGTTTAGGGTTTAGGGTTTAGGGTTTATTATTGGTAAGACAAAGGACCCCATTTCGTGTTTCTGTCGCTGTCATTATGGTGACATCATATGTTGAAATTAAAAGTTTATTTATTCATGTTTCTCCTTTCACTTTATAGTATATTCTTGTATTTAAGCCTTTAATAGCATTTTGTCATCTACTTTACGCTTTATTCTTGTAGTAAAACATTTGAATACATTCTATCCTTACGTTTATGTTCTATTCTTATATTAACGAATACATATATGTATATATTTACTTATTTATTACCATTCTATCTATATTTTTCTGTTATATTCTTGTAGTATTCCTATTCTATGGGATATCAATCTGGCCCTGACTTTTTCTCCCCTTCGCCAGTTTACTGGCCAGATTCTTATTCCGTCTTTTGTTATATCTCTACCTTCCTGTTAATACCATTCAATATTCAACTTTTAACATTTAGTATTTAATGCTTCGTATTTAGTATTTAATATTTGGATCTTTTTCCTTTTTTCTCCCATAGAATATCCGTAGGCATGGTGAACTTGTTGGCCATATTACGATTCTACCTGTACCTTTTCCTTAATACCGCATAATATTCTATCTTTTCTATTTTCCCTTTCCTTTTTCTCGATTTTTCTTAACAGAATATCAATAAAGCGCCATGATTTTTCGGGTTCTGTGCAGAATTCATGGTCCATGTAGGCACTTTATCGGTACCTTTTTCTGAACCCTGAATCTGAATCTGAATCTGAATCCCATTTTATATTGAACAAATATTATCTGTTTTCTGTCGCTTTTTGCTTTTCCTCCCACATTTTCCTTCAGAATATCTGTACGGTTCCCGGATTTTTCCGGTTTTGTGCGAGAATTCATGGGCCATGCAACCATTCTATCTGTACCTTTTTTTGAATCCTGTTTGATATTCAGCGAATTTGATCTGTTTTCTCTGGTTTTTTGCCTTTTTTCTCCTTTTTGCTTTCAGAATATCGATATGTTGGCCCGATTTTTCGGGTTCTGTGCAGAATTCATGGGCGGTGTAACCATTTTATCTGTACCATTTTCTGAACCCCGTTTGGTGTTCAGCAAATTTGAACCTTTTAGTCTCATTTTTCTCTCATTTTCTCCCCTTTTCCCTGCAGAATATCGATATGGCGGCCCGATTTTTCCGGGTCTGTGCGGGAACTCACGGGACACGGACACGTGGTGGAGTGCGCCGCCTTCGCCTCAGAGCGAATGTTGCGATTTTTGCACCAACACGGCAAGGCGCCTTACCCGGTGCCAGCCTCTATGCTTGTGAGAAAGGATAAATATAATACAACAAAATAAATTAAATACAGAAATAGAAGGGGAGGGGGAGGGGAGGAAGGAGAGGAGGAAAGAAGCAGAAGGGGAGGAGAGAAATAGACGAGAAAACAAGAAGTGGAAGAGAGAGAGGAAACAGAGAAAAACTGAGAGAAAAAAGATGAAGAGAGATGGAGATGAAAAGAAAACAGGAATTCAATTGCAGCAGAAAGGAGGGATAGGGTGATGGGGAGTTAGTTAATTAAATTGCTCCTTTTGATCTTTGATTCAAAACGGAGTTTAGGGTTTAGGGTTTAAGGTCTAGTGTCTAGGGTTTAGGGTCTGGCATTTAGGGTTTGGGGTTTAGGGTTTAGGGCCTGGTTGTTTAGGGCTTGGGGTTTAGGGTTTAGGGCCTGGTTGTTTAGGGCTTGGGGTTTAGGGTTTAGGGTTAATTGCTGTGTTTGTTGTATTTCTTTTTTCTGTCCAGGACACAAAGGCAATGGCAGATATGGAGAGAGAAACAAACAACACCCACATATTGCGTCTATCAGGTTTGGTTTTAATTTCTTCAAGCAGAGACAAAACCATAAAAATATGGG